>VZTU01025256.1:18648-101699 GCA_013400835.1 Zapornia atra | reverse complement strand
ATGATGTCTGAATAAATTACTTTGCCATACTCTTCCAGAAAAGCATAATCAGCCTATGCTATTCTGTTGATCATGCTTTACAATAAGTCTTGGTTTTCTATTTCTCTTTGATAAATAACAGGAAGTTTATATTGACTTTTCATGGTAATAAATTCATTTGAATGCATTTGTGAGCACTCTAGAATTTTTTTTCCAAAAAAAATCTGTAAAATATCTGCTGCGTAGTCATGCAGAGAGAGGACATCAGCTATCTCATAGGCTTTTTTCACATATGCATTATGCAGATTCAGATACACTTCAATGTCTACTGCCTTAATTGTTGAGGAGTAGGAGGGAAGATCACACCAGAAGCCAAGATAATATTACTTACTCTAATTTTATTTTTACTGCTTGTTGTTAGGATAGTTTTATACAAAGGTTTAAATTCAAGGTAGTTGTGTTTCCCAGAGACCAGGAAGAAGATTATAGACACATTTAGGTTTTTTGGTTCTAGGAACACATTCCCTATGTTCCATTTTAAAACATTCTTATTTTCAAGTAAATGCAGAAGACAATCCAATGAAATTGCCACTAAAATAGCTTAAAATAGTTGACAAGTGTTAATGAATTAGAGGTTTTTTTAGAGCCAAAATTAAGAAATATGGTGAATATATTGTAGGTAGGCAACGCTCCTGGATGCTGAAGCTCTGAGAACTGATCTACATAGCCTTGTACCTGAGATTAATTATAAAACTTTGTACCCTTTCTGCTTGACTTAATCTGTTATCTGCTGGGAAATGAAAAGGAAGTCAGATGATAAAAATACCTTTTAGTGAGAGGTGAAACCTTTATGCCTTTTGAAAAGCCTAAGGGTGCTGAAAAAAAATTCTGAAAAGAAAATAATTATAAAGAAATGCTTTCTAAGACTGAAGAATATAAGGTTTTGAGACACTGAGATGGATACTTGAGCGGCCTATTTCTGCAGCAATATTTGTAAGTGTTTCTTAGAGTGTAGAGGAACAAGAAATATATGCATTCCTTGAGAGGACTACATTGCTATATTTTGCTTTATTTTGCAGTGGTCACTTTTTAATATTAAAGATCATCAGTAAGATGGTGAGTTACATATTTTATCAGTATGTGACCCTAGTTTGGTGATGCAAGGTAAAGGTAAAGATAAGGGAAATTATCAGTGTACTTTAAACCTTACAGATAATGCTTTGCCAGAATTAAATTTTGCTTTATCACTAAACATTAATTTTGTCCGATAAATTGTAGTCAGAATCTTAGCTGTTGCTCTGTGTTACAGCAGACACCATTGTTTTTAGCAGGCAGCCTCACTTAAATACACTACATATCACACCTTATGTTGCTATTGTGGAAAAGTTCTTTGATTTTGTAATAAAACTTGCTCTTAGCAAGCTTATTCCTCTCCACTTTATTCTTTTGTTCAGCTTTACCTCAATGTATATTGCCCCCTCAGATATTTGTAAATTCTGTCATCCTCCTTCTGTGATTGATTGGTTGTGTAGGCTAAGAAGACTTAAATGCCCTCCATAAACATGTGGGTTGCAGTTTGACCCACAACATTAAGTGATTCTGGAAAAGCTGTCATCTTAGGTGGTCTTCAGCAGCTAGTGCCAACTCTGCTCAGTGTAACAGAAATCCCGATTTTCTTACTGGAAGGAGAATACTACTACTCTCTTACATCCTGTTAAGCAAAGCTGTGGGGGGGAGGTTTTGGTCAGTGCAGGAACAGATGTGGAGCTTCTGGGTGAGGACTCACTACTCTTATATTCTGTAAGGATCCTGTGGCAGTACATTGGATCACCTTCACCGAGTCACGTTACCTCTCCCTGTACATGCATGCACATACCCACATGCACGCAGACACCCACACACCATGTGCATTCTCAGGACCTTTATAAATAGATGTTACTATGAAAATGTTACCCACATTGTAGGTGTCTCCTGTGAAACTGCCCATTTATCTGCCCAAGATAAGAAAGGAATACTTAATACTTGAACACTTTGAAATTAATTGTTGCATAAGATCATCTAATAAGCCAGTAAATAGGAGATGCCCAAATATTCATGGAACTAGATAGTAAGTTGTTATTTTGTCTGTAGCCCTTTCTTACAGCAAAGACATTAAATGTAGGAACTGTTGATATCTCCTTGTATAGTCAGGAGGCCATTCAGCTGTAAACACATCAAATCTAGAGATTTCCCCTAATTAGGTTCTTAATATTCAGGATCTAATTTCATTAAAATTCTGGCAAGTATATATTTGCTTATGCTGGTCAAAACAGATATGGTCTTTAGTGTTACAAATATCTTGCATTGAGATATATGCAGTATTAAGCCGTTGATTTATTCACAGTAATGTTTTACCAGGACAGATTATATCCATGAATCACAAAATGGTAGAATTATTATTACATCTTTAGGTTCATCCTTTGGGTATTTCTGCACTGTGTGGTATGTTGTGTATTTTTTTTTTTTAGACTAATGCTCCATCAGTTTGTTTCATAGACTTGAAGGGCTTGTGTTTCCATTCTGCTCTTTGCACTTCTATCACATGAGTTCCCACAGTAATTATATTTTACTCAGTACCAGTACTCAACATCATATTACCTAATTTCATTCCTTTTTTTCTTCTATCCCTGAAAAGCAATTTTTCTTTCTTAATGGATTTCATACATTTCAACTATGTATTTCTAAAGTTATTCTGCTGTTTTCCTGTAACCTCAGTTTCTACTTAATCAAGTTTTGCCTAACTTTATCTTCTGCTCGTCCATCATCAGTAAAGTTTCCTGTTTGTACAGTGGTTTTTATGAATTTTACCTGTCTCCTCTTCTATAAATTTTTATGGTATAGTCACAAATTAAATGCTGAAATTTAATTTATCAGAAGCTATTGGGAGGGGAGCTCTATTTTCACTTTTCTATAACACAGTAACAGAAGTCAAAGTTGCTCTTGTTATTTTTGTCTGCCTTTGTTTTAGCCTCCGATCTACTGCAGTCAAGGATACAGGTTCGGGTTTTTTTCTGTGCAAGTTTCAGTCTGAGGTTGCAAGGCTTTGTTCTCTGACCTTGAGGTTAAAAGATAATTCAGTGTGGTAGTAAAAAGGGTTACAGTTTTCCTCCCTTACATTAGCAAACCTCAGTATGTTTGTATTGCTGCTATAGGGAGGCACATGCTGATTTACTTTTTTCAATGTTTTATTCTTCTTAGAGGCTGTGGTTCAATTTACTGTGTTCCTTGGAGGTTTGACATGTCAATTAGATGTTATCGACAGTAATAGAAGGGCGGTTGCTGTAAATGTGAAGTTTTTATGAGTGGGCCATGAAATCACACCCAAGGGAGTGTAAAAGAGAAGTGTGATAAATACAGTGTTAAGTCTACGTGCTACAAAGGAACTGATTAATAGGGAGCATGATTCTGTCTCGCATCTCTAAAAATATCACTTATATATTTGCTGTTAATCAACCATTCCATTTGTATGGGAAGTCATACAATAAAAATAGCTTACAATCTGTTGCAAGATTATGGGGGGAAGAAGTCTTCAAATTTAAAAGCAGCCCACTAGTTGTATTACTGGGTGTGCTGGTACATTGGATGGGTTGTCATATCTACATGAACATCAGTGCCAGTATCTACTGGTAATGAGTAAGCACAACAAACCCACTTCAACCTCTAGGATCGTGCATGCTTGTCTTCTCCTTTTATGCCCAGGTGTACACAGAAGTATGTCAGGTGAACTCATAGATGGAGTTGCTCAAGTTCACAGCCTTCATCTGCCACCAGTGCCATCACCCAAGGGTGTATGTGGAGATACTGTGTGTACAGTTCTTGACATGGCATAGAACACTTAGCTCATGGCATTCTGTCAGTTGCCAGCAAATTGCTCATAATTTCATTTTGTGTAAGATTTTTAAATACAACCCACATTTCTGGAAGTACAGAAAGACAGCCTGGTGAAAATTGCAAAAAATGGGTGAGCAGAGTAAATTGTAAGAGTACACTGCTTATGAAGTGCAAAACCACTGCTGGATGCCTGCATTGGCATGTGGAGATGCTTGAAAATTGGATACTACATTTAGTTAGAATAATAATTACTAAATTCAGTTTTGCTATTACTCAGTTTGACTCTATTTTAACATTTTCTTTATGTTATTTTTTCTAAACCAGGAAAAATGTCAGCTCTTAAGGCAGGGGTTACTATAAGGAATCTCTTACATTATAAGCTTTTAAAGATATCAGAAAGTTGCTATAGACTTCATTAAATCTATTTTATGTCAGAATTTTTATTCTAATAGTTCTGCTATATCAAGTCCACATTTGGTTTCTACAATAAATCATATCCAATAAAACGTTTATAGCAGTTCAGTAAAGGGTTCTCATGGAGAACAGCGATTTTGTTTGGGTTGGCGGGAGGGAACAATCAACGGGCAGAAATAACTACAAATTGTGTTCAACTGCTTTCAAAATTATGCTTTCTTTATGGGAAATATATTTAGAATTAAAACTTTGAGGAGAGTTTTACCAAAAAGTGGAAATACATATTTTTGCTTATCAATATATAAAGCAGTTACATGATAAATATTGCAACAGGTAATTTTTACTATTTATTATTCTCACATTGATTCTAGACTCTTGTTATATTTCTCTTAAGCATTTTTATTACCTCTGCCATTAGTACTTCAGGTCTTTGTTTTTCTTAGTAAACTGGAAAAAGTATTATTGCTATTTCATGAGTGGACTATAGCATAAATATAAGCAAGGTGCATTATTAGTTGAGTTTTGCCTCTGTCTCCAAGAGCTGCAGAAAGCTGTTCCTTCTAGCTAGCCACCCTCATTGCTTCTTTAGAAGTTTGATGACCTACCTTTTGAGAGAGTGCTGTCGTGGTGTCAGCACATGTGGTGGAAACTCAGGTTTAGGTCTTGTTTTCAGTTGAGGTAGACCAGAAGTAGAACTGTATTTAATTTGACTATAATTTAAAGACAAAAATCTAAGTGGCCTTTGATTCCTCACAATATTTTCTGTCTCATGCTTTGCCTTCCCCTTCCGTGGCTTGGGAGGCTGGATAGAATGGGGGAGTTTAGTGCTGTTATGGTGGAAGACACGTTTTTTTATAGGCAATTTATGAGGTAGCTGTAGACCCTTTTGATATTTTATAAAGAAAAATGTCTGTGTAGCAATAACTGTTCCAGTATTTTTTAGTGCTTACTTTTGTGTTTATTTTGTAGGTATTCCATGATAGAGGTGGGTATCGTATTCAGTAATAGAGCAGGGGCTGTAATGTGTGTCATGCCAAACTGCAGGTGGCTTGCTCAGGTGTGCGTGCAGTTTTTTATTTGGCAGGGTGACATGCTGGTTACTTGCTGGTTTGTTTACATCAGTACAGTCACCACACTGATGTATGGAAAGACAGTACAACTTTTTTCCCCTTTTCTTTCATCTGTTTTCACAGCTATCATCATAGAATCATAGCTATCTCCTCACAAATGTCATATTTCATTAAAAAAAAAACGTAGTCACTGTTGAAAAAGTCCACATCCAAATAAGCTCAGGAGGGGTTTGTCACTTAGTGTAGAACAAGGCATATGTGGACAAGTGTTAGGAAGCAAAATGGAGGTTACTTGCTGGTAACTGATGTTTTTCAGGGTGTGGTGTTCATTTCCACATCTGCTTCCATCTCTGCTTTGCTTTTCCTCTCTGGATGAGGAAGACAAACTGGAGCCATGTGTGTCACCTTGGAAAGTGAGGAGACACAATGCGCCCACACGAAATGCCTGTGCTGAGCTTAAAGCCAGCCACCGTGTGAGTGTGCTGTGGCTGTTACAGCCTGATGACTGTCAGCTACGCCTAACGGGTTCTCTTTCGGCTTACTTCTTTGGCCTGAACTTGGTTTCAGCTCTCATCAGTGCTGCTCTGGCGATCCCACCGCCTGGTGGTATTCTGTCGTGCCGGTGGCTCATTGGAAAACCTCAATAAAAGATAAGCTTCCACTTCTTTCTTAATTTGTTCCTTCTGGAAGAGAAGGAAATAACTGGGAAGGGTCACTATTTATAGCCTATTATATGTAATGAATCTTTAGAACGATAGCAGCTTTTCATAGAAATGACTAGGCAAGGATTCCAAATGCTGAGAAAAGCCATTAAATTCTCAAAGAGGTGAACTGCTATTTTGGAATAATAGATAGCTTAGGCAATAGCAAGCTATTGTTATAATTTACCTGGGCATCACTATTTCTTGCATTCTTCTTGCAGTAGCCTAATAAAAGAAAAGGGAAGAAACGTGAAAGTATAGGGGGTTCCAATGATTTTCTTCATCCTCTGACTAAAATATGGTGAAGAGGTTGTGGGATGCATAAAGCCATTGAGTTCTCAGTGACAGCTGTTGCTGTTGGAGAGATGAAAGCACTTGGCCCAAGAGTCTGTTTATATGTTTGAGCAGAGAAAGTGATTTTCATTGCAAGGAGCTCTAAGTGAGACAGGCAGAGTCAGAGAATAAGAGAGCAAAAGATAATTATCTAAATTATGTTCAGGCTATTATAGAAGATGAATATAGTTAAAATGTAATTAAATATGACAGGCTCACAGGATGCAAGCATGGCTTTGGAATGCTAATCATCAATTACTGCATCTCCTTAGGGGAGGCAGGCAGAACAAGAGAGTTAGAAGTCGTGTGGCTGAGGTGAGAAGTAGAGTGTTAAATAAAACACCGTAGGACTGTAACAAGACTAATTTCTTTTGGAAAATGGAGCTGTGGTACCGGGGGAGCTTTGCTCGCCAAACAACTTGTAGCGCTGCATTTCAGTTTAAGGACCCTGGTATAAATCTGAGTAGGCTGCTAGTCCCGAGACTTCTCCTGGAGATGTAAACCTCAGCTTGAGGTAATGATTATTTCTGTTGTGAAAGGGATGGCCAGGACTGCTGCAGATTGAGCAGCAAATCTGCAATGGATCAACCTGCAAGGCAGGTGTGAAAGCAGAAAAAAGGATCAGCATGTTCTGAAGGTTTAAAAAAGCTAAACCCTGAAAAATCAATTTGTTATAGGGTCACTGATAAGGAGTACAGCGATACAGGAAGTCCAGAGACAATACTATCACTTCATGTGAGAAGTTCTGATAGCTGCTTCTTGACCACATCCCAGTAAAGAAGGTAGAAGTATTTATTGCCAGCAGCTTGGAAGATTTGTTTACTTGACATATGGGGAGTAAAGGTGAAGAAATGGTTTTACCTATTACACAGAAGTATCTAAACCCAGACCAAAAATAAGGTGTTTTTGATATGCTTTAATGCTGCTGTTCCTGGAATACAGTGACTTATGTATGAATAAATACCAGAGCCATGTATAAAGTTCGGAGGAAATTTTTGTAAAGACCATCAAAAACTGATTTTAAGGATAGAAAGAGTACATTTTGAGAGGAAATTTGCCCGACTACCCTCTCAGTAAAAAACCTTTTCCTGATACCCAACCTAAACCTCCCTTGTCACAGCTTCATACCATTCCCTTGGGTTCTGCCACTGGTCACCAAAGAGAGGAGGTCAGCACCTGCCCCTTCGCTCCCTCACATCAGGAAGCCATAGACAGCGATGAGGTCTCCCTTCAGCCTCCTCTTCTCCGGGCTGAACAAACCAAGGGACTCGAGCCTCTCCTCATCAGTCTTCCCCTCCAGACCCCTCACCATCCTCATAGCCCTCCTCTGAACGCTCTCTAATGTTACTGTGTCCCTCTTGAACTCTGATGCCCAAAACTGCACACAGTACTTGAGGTGAGTCTGCCCCAGCGCAGTGTAGAGCGGGACAGTCCCCTCCCTGTACCGGCTGGAAATGCCATGCTTTATGCACCCCACACCCAGAAGGAATAACTAGTAGTAAAAGAAGAAGATATAAAAGAAAATTAAGGCTTACCTATGATGTAATATATTGTAATCGAGGAACACCACTGAACAATTGTTATGGCTTGATACCTAAATCAAAGCCATACTGAATTTGTCATACCAGCAAAGAGGGCAGATATGCCTTGATAACGTTCTGTAAGGAATCTCTTTTCCCATATGGGTGTAGTTACACTACATAAATTACCTCTTCACTGCACAGTTCTATCTGTTAGGGAGCGGTATTGCTTTGTATGTATCGATGTTCTCAAACGTACTGTTACAGTTGAAATCAGTGCAACTTTCCAGTGAAGGTTTGCCTTGCTTATTTCAAAAGTGTCTTTTGCCAAATCTATTTTGGTTGTTTTCTAGTTTGTTTTTTCCTTTTTGCTAAGGAAATAAATGAGAGACCTAATTTTCTCATTATCCCATCAAGTACTAATTCTCTAGTGGCAATATTCTTGAATTTTAATAACTTGAATTTTAATAACTATTCTAAGAACTGTCTATAATTTTTTACTTTCTTTTTCCAATGGGAAAGGAATAAAATGGATGCATACCAAAACAGGAAATATTCTTAGGATCAAATTTATTGAAAATCCTATCTCACTTCAAGTCTGTCATCCTCAGTAATTATTTTTTCCTATTTTCTGTTATGCTTTGCTGTTATTAAAAGGATAATTGTAATCCCATCCTACTAACAGCATTGTAGCTGAAAGTAAGGACTTGTAGTGCAATGAGAAGTGGAAGGACTTGGGAGCTTTGTGGAGGAGCTGACACTTTCACAAGTGTCTTGTGAAAAGGATCTTCTCTCCATATATATCGTGTTCTTCTGCTGCATTTCTGAATAGAAGTGTCAGCTTCGTTGTTGTCACTTCATATGACAGACAATGGCATTTATTGCCATCTTTGGAAAATCTGCACTGAACTCTTGCAGTGTGCTTTGACCAGTGCTCAGAAGTACTATAAATAAATACAGACCCATTTATGTTCTATTCTGTCACCCCAGATCGACCTATTTTCTTGTCACAGAACACAAACTGTACTTTAGAGGCTAGGAAGGTGTAGGGTGCTCTTAATAGCTTCTTTGGGACTTTAAATTCTTTTATTTAGAATAGGTTTAGAATATTGTTCAAATTGCTAAATAGGAAAATCTGATTTTTACATCATCATGCTCCTTGCAGAAAGTGGGTGCCTGTAAATGTAAAAGCATATGCATAATTCATACTGTGGCTATACCTTCTAATGAGAAGTAGTGTTGTGATCGTCTGATTGTCCCAGCCACTCATCGCTGGGACTTTATACTTCAGGTCCCAAAATACGTTTGGGCATGAAGATAAACCGACTGGTGGTATTAGAGTGAGGGAAACTCAAGAAGAATTGTTCTCCTGTTTAAGGGAAAAAAATGTTTAAGTCACAGCAATCTTTCAGATCTTGAGACAATCGACAAATTAATCCATCTGGGTTTTTTATTACTGTTTTTTTGGAGCTTGAAGAAACAGCCTGAGCTTTAAAATAAGGAGGCCACAGACACATAAGGGATATAAATAAACCATGCCATTAAGGTAGATAACTGCTGTACTGCTGAGACCTGACACAGACCGCACCTTTCTATTATGATGAGTAACTCTAATTACATCCATTACTTCATCGGGTAATACCAGCAAACTACTTGAAATTAGGTCTTTATTGGGCTCGTAATCTTCTTTAAGCAAATATAACCTGACAGCTATGGTAAAACTAACAGTTGACTAAATTAAACCCAGAAATGCTATGTTTGTGACAAAGAGGTTTTCCTACTAAGGGGAAATTCATGTGCCTGACTAATAGTCACCATCAAGGAGCTATACGCAAATTATAGTACTATAAGGTTGTGTGTATAAAAACACATAAGCAGAGTCAAGGCACTTAAAAATGAGCAAGGAGTGCTGGAAATTCGGGTGATGAAAAGCATTTCTCTGTGTGCCCTATTAGGTGATAACAGGACATACTGTCACTTGAATGGATTCTCTGTATATTTTACTGCAAGCCATTGTGACGGTGTTTAATACTTGTACGTCTTCCTGGATTCTCTTGTAGATCCTGGCAAACAATCACTTTTGATAAACAGCCTGCATCCTTTATCAGAATAGTTGGAACTCACAACACGGCTAATGAGGTAAGGACCTTTTAAGAAAACCTGTGTTCATTGTGAAGATACAACAGTACAGTTTTTCATAGCTCACTAAGAAATTGATAAAGCCTTCTAAAATCTACTTGCTTCATTTTTTTGCTCTGTCAATCTAGCAAAATAAGAATGAATGCTTTTCTTATTAGAGTATTTGTGAACTGTGTTACTGTCTTCCCTACAGAGTTGAAAGACTGTTGCCAGTCTAGGGGATATTTTGGGCGATTTACAGACAAAGTGTTTTTGGTTTGACCTTTCCCCAGTGCCATTCCTATTGTGTTTGGTTTTAAATTAAGCCTTATTTTGATGAATGGTAAAAATACTATTTTAGTGCACTAGAGAATGTGTATAGTCTTTGATTACTTGGTTTTATCACCTATTATCATCTTAATGAATAAAACATAAGAAAAACTTCTTATTTGCATAAGATTCCCTTCTAATTAATTTTCATACCTGGTAAATCAGTTAACCAATAGCGGTCAAACTAAGAGATTTTTTTCAATTCATTTTATACAGAAAAAACTATATTGTGCCCTAATGGACCAGGTGCAATATCACCCCCTTTTTGTTTACTTGTGCTCCTGTGTTTTGTAATTGTTGTGCATCATCTCAGATGAAGTCCAGATTGTATGGTTGACTTCAGTGACACAATTTACAATGTATGAATTTAAGAATATATAGGAGTCTTTGTGAGATTAGGACATTATATGACAAGATTATGAGAGGCACCAAAAGCTGCTGCTTCTGTGTATGCATGCATGTCTGCATCCCACACGTGTAGTTCACCACAAAACGTTGTGCTTTCATGCTTTACAATTAATTTAGATAGCATTGTTACATTTGTAATAATTGAAGTTGGTCAGCTTTTTGATCATATTTAGCATATGGGATTGCTGGTTCTCAAGCATTGGAAGAATTGTCAAATAGCATTGTTTATGTCCAATTTTAGAGCAATTATTGCAAACATATGTACCACCAGATGTCAACATTAGTTCTCAGCAGACAGTTGGAAAGAAGCTGACCAGTCAGCTGTACTGGGAATACAGATTATTTTTTTCTAAGTACTGTCTCTTGCAGTGTACAGTTCAGGCTTAATCAGTGAACTCTTAGAAATACAGAGTCAGAAGCTGCCTTCAAGGTGGTTGTACATGCATGGAGGAGGCCTTTGCAGTTAGTGATCCATATAGACAGTGTCGTTTGCTCTCATGCCAGGCTCTCTAAGTACTCATCTCTTTATTAAAAAAGAATAAGGCACATTGTGTAAACTTAGAAAATCTACCTCCAACCTTTAATTCTTAAAGGAGGCTTTAAGCCCTTAAGAGTAGCTAAGGGCTTTTAAACATAATTCTAATTTGTCATGGTTTAACCCTGCTCACTCACCCCTTCTTCCCCCTCCAAGACAGGATGAGGAGAACAGAAAAAAGCCTCATGAGTTGAGATAAAAACAGTTTAATAGAGTCATGAAAGATGATGATGATATATATATATATATGTTATATATATATACACACACACAACAAGAAGAAGTGATGCACAAGTAGAATTGCTCAACACATGCAGTGGAAAAAACCCCCAATACCCAGTCTGTTTCCAAGCAGTCATCTCACCTCCTGGCCAGCTTCCCCAGTAATATAGTAGGCATGATACAATATGGCAGGGCATATCCCTTTTGCCAGTCTGGGTCAACTGTGCTCTGCCAAATTAACTCTGTCTCATCCAAAACTAGGGCATAATAGTGAATTGGTTATGATTTCCAAGGAATGGAATATCCTGCATAGTTATTTATATGGAGGACTGCATAACTATAGTGAAGATCAGCATGTGCAAATTGAGGTTACAGCTATTCATGTAGCAGCTCAGTGGAACTATAAACACATGCTGCTCTTCTGGGTCTTTTCCTCTTTTGTCTTTAAAATCTGTTCCAAACACTTTCTTTAAAAAAAAAAAAAAATTACTTCTAAAGCTTGTAGAGGAGGAACATTATCAGCATGCATATATTACTAAATTACTTTTTTTGATAGATAAAAAACAGATGGTCTGTAACATTTTTTGTCATAGTTTTTCATTTTGCAAAGAAGGCAGCAAGATATTTTTTGTACTTCCAACTTAAATGATAACAGTGTAACCAAAATTATAGTTTTTTCTGGAGTCTATAGTCTTGATGCTCTCTTCAGTAAGATCACAAGCAGATTACAGAATTATTTGCCCACAGCTGGTTGTATCTTATGTCAAACCATTCTCATTTTAAACAAAAGATGCTAATGGCAGCATATTCTCATCAAGGGGTTTTACTGCAATAGGTACAAAACCACTCCTGACTTGTTCTGCAAACACCAAGTGCATACCTTTGAAGCACAGTCTGTACTTCCCAAAGGGAAGGATTTTTACAACTGCAAAAAACTCCATAAAATTTCTCAATTTTGTGAATAATTTAATCTTTTAAACTCCTCTTTTCCTTGCCATGTTTTCCAAGTTTTGAAAGACATGATGTTCAGAGATTATTTTTTATTATTTTTATTTTTAACTTTTTTTTTTGTCCAGGCATGTGGATATGTATTGGTGTGCTAGAACATGATAGAAGTATTACTTCTTGTTTTTTTGAGCTTCCAGACATCCTACTTTTGTAGAGAAAAAGATTATTTTTCCTTAGTCCTCATCATGATTTATTTGTCAGACAGGTCACCTGATAATTTGCCCGTGTAAGTTTTATCTTGTTATTCCTCTTCGGTATTACTGACCTGGAAAGGACACCTAGTTGCTAAAGTGAGAGCTTTATCTTACAAATTACTGCACCGGGGTATATGAACTTGGCCTTCCTGCTTTGTGGGACAGACCTTTCTTAAAATATCCATGAGAATTATAACACTCGGTTGCTTGGAGGAGGATGCTGAACTGTCATCCTGGCCTTTTCAGAGAAATACATGCAGGACTGTTTGGTTTAGTAATACTGTTCTGAAATACTTCACTCCGATATTGGATGAAGCAGATGAGCTCAATTGTACTTTGCCATCCCCTGCTACTTTCACGAGCTGTATTCTCTATATTTTGAAGTAGCAAAGTCACTGAAATGAATGTTGTAAAATCACAGCCTTGTTAATGTGCCAGATGCACATTAGCACTTTAGCATGAAAGAATTGGTAAAAATGAAAGTTACAATTTAAGAATTGGGTACTTCAGACTTTATAGCCTAATATTAGCTAAATTTCAGTAGTATCCATACTAAAAAGAATGCATCACTACATACAGTGTTGGTGGGGGATACAGTAGAAATACAGCATCTTCTGATGTGGTGTTGTGGTTTAACCCCAGTCAGTAACTAAGCACCAGGGAGCCGTTTGCTCACCCGTCCCTCAGTGGGATGGGGAGAATAGAAAAAAACTTGTGGGTTGAGGTGAAGACAGTTTAATAGTATAACAAAGGAAGAGAAGAACAATAATAGTAATAATAATAGTAATAGTATTTATATTTTCTATATACACACACACAAACATAAAAAACAAGAGCTGCACAAATACAGTTGCTCATGACATGTGGAAGGGAAGCAAAAACCCCAAACAATCAGTGCCCAGTCTGTTTTCACACAGTGATTCTGCATCCCATCCAGCTTCCCCAGTTATATCTGGAGCATGACACTGTATGGCAGGGCACATCCCTCTGGCCAGCCTGGACCAGCTGTCGTGGTTGTGCTCTCCCAGCTTCTTGGCACCTGGCAGGGTGCAAGAAGCCAAAAAGTTCTTGACTTGGTGTAGACACTGCAACTATGTAGCAAAAACTAAAAACATCAGCGTGTTATCAACATTACTGTCATACCAAATCCAGATCACAGTGCTGTACCAGCTAACCAGAAAGAAAATTATCTCAGCCAAAACCAGGACACTTGGAGACCTCCATCCTATTCAATTAGACTGTGTTGCCTTTTAAGGAAAACAGAATCTTACGGGGTGCACTGATGAGACGTTCTTTTCTGCAAATCCCGATGCTGCTAAGTGCAGCTGGAAAAATGACAATAGCTGTTACTTTAAAAGCATGGGAGCAGGCAGAGTATAGAAGGGGCTTCTCAAGAAGCATAGATGAATGCAAAAATTGGCTTCTCAAAAACTGTAACAGATGGAAAGAATTCGTGCCACTGTAGAAATTAGTTCAGCTTTAGAAAAAGCCTCACCAGAAGAAACGCAGAGGAAAAAACATTCCGTGCACATGTCTGTGTGTGTGAGTGCGGGTGTGGGGCTGTAATCTCTGCATATGTGTGTGTGTATGTAAAGGCATAGCGATACGTCTTGATGTGAGCATGTCCATTTATATATAGAAATATAAGCATGCATCGCTATAAAAAGCTGCAAGAATTCTTCCACTGCGAAGCACAGGGAAATATGTTGGGGATAAAAACCCCCAGTGACTGGGTATGGGTTTTTTTATTCGTTTCATGTATGCTGTTAGAATTTGAATTGACTAGCTGCCTCCTCAGAAAAGACCCAGGGGCTATTGCAGACATGTCATTGCAGACGTCTGCTCAACGTGTACTTGAGCAGAGATGGTCAAATAGAATAATAGGATTTTTGTTTGTATTGAAGAGCGGATAGAAAATATATTATTCTGTAGTCTTGTATGAATATGTAGTATATCCTTGTCTTGTTTATGCTATTTGATGTTGCCCACATTAACTTGAAAGGGTCTGGGAAAGGGCAGTTAAGATTGCAAGAGATTACCTTTTTTTGAGAGAAAAGCTTTAAAGAAATTATCTACTTGTGAGAAGAATGATACAGGATGTCATAAAAGCATACAAAATTAAGTGAAAACAATAATATTGTAATATCAATCTTTAGCTATAAAGCTACTATGCATGAGAAAATAGCGAGCTTTAAATTAGTGTAAGAAAATAATTCTTAGCATGTGGCAAAGCTGTGCAATTCATAGCAATGAGAAATCATGTAGAAAGAAGCTTTGTAACAATTTTAAAGAGTTCCTCCTCCTTCTTCTCCCAGGCACTTCAAGAACAAGTAGAAGTAAGAGTAAGTAAAATAGAAATTAAATTGGAAAAAATGCTTAAACAGATGGTCCTCTTACTCTAAGATACAGTCACCTGTACAGTGGTCCCAGGTATTGTTTGAAACATCAGAAAACGATCACTGTTTGAAATGGAATGTTTCATCTGATGAAGCCGCAGCATCCTTGGACACTGTGAATGCCTTTCTACATACTCCAGGATATGTCTGTAGAGCTTCCATTGCTATTACAGCAGAGGGCAATCTTGAAATAGAATCATATTGGTAATGATTTAAATTTTGTTTCTAGTGTGTATGAACATTCACTCTTTTGAGGAAGTAATTAGATCTAAGATACGTTTAAGACAGTTAATATAATTGTTGTTGTCATCCAATAGCATGAAGTAGATATTTATGCCACTTGGCAAAGAAAAAATAATTTACAAATGTCTCTATCTGCTTTGGAACCATCTTTCTGATTTTTAGTGCCATATGTAAAGGTTGGTATAATTTGAAAGCCTCTTCTTGCTTCCCTGGTGTCAGTTTATAACATTTATAGCCCATGGACCTCATGGTGAAATACTCTTAATCTGACAAAGTACTTTGGCACTGATCTGGTCTGCACATTTCCATATAGACTTCATCTGACTTTGGTCATGCTTCTGCCAGCATTTAATTGTTTTGCTTTATCTCCATTTTTTGTTCTCTCTAGGTGTTTCACTGTGTGCATTTTGAGTGCCCAGCACAAAACGGTACCCACAAGGATGAGAGCAGTAGTAGTAAGGAAGTGGCAACAACAGAGGTGGGGTCTGGCGGACAGCAGCTTGTTTCTCGCCCTGTTCGAGCTGCAAGCACTAGTTCCCTGCATTCTCCTCCTGGATCCACATCGCGTTCACACGCTCACCAACAGTAAAGGAGATGGAAAGGGAGCTTTTGCAGCCCTGCTGACACTGTATGAAATTATTCAGAACCTTCTTTTGTTGTCTCCTTTTCTTTCTTGTTCTCTGTGAACAAAGGGGACCATGTCTGAAAGCTGGAAATGCTGAAACGGAAAAGGCTTTTCCCAAGGACATGGAGAGACTGCTTCGCTCTCCTCAATTTGTTCAAATCAGGCTGGTCTCTGAGGGGGGAGAAAATAGGTCTTCAATCTTCATCAAGTACCCCATTAACACCCTACCTCTCTAATCTAACCAAGGCAAGGAGAACAGAAGGAAATAAAAGGCAGAGACCTACAGTGGAAATCTAAAATGACTTCAGCAGAATGGAAGGCGTATGAAATAAGTATTTGTTCCCTGAAGGCTTCCATTAGCAAAGAAAATGTTTATGGAACACATCAGTTCAGAATATATGTTATTTTTAAAAGTTATTCTTCATTCGTATTCCTTTGTAACTAGTAATCTGTTTTCTAAATTGTTTTGACTCTGTATTCCACTTTGTTTCTTATTTTTGGCTGTAACAAATGCTGTGCAGTAGATTAAGGAAGTCTCAAACATGTTTACCTGCTGAGATGCAAATTCCCTCATTCATCAGCGGGAAGACAAAAAAAGCTTTCATGATACCAACAAACTACTTAATGGATGCTATATTAATCTTGAACTTAGTTGACTTTTCAAACTAGAAAATTGTAATTTCTTACACTCAAAAAGGAAATTCCTAGATCAAGCATCTGTCTTGAAGATATTTTTCACTCCTGAAGATGGTTTCTTAAATTCTACCTGTAATTCTAAGAAAACTTGAAAGAAATAATCAAAAATGTTTAGTTTAGGAAAGTGGTCCTGCATCTGGTCACTGACAAGTAGTAATTCAAAATACCAGAAGAAGAATTTGCAGATAGTTCTTTTTTTTTCCCAAGAAAAAAAAAATATTTCATGGTCTGGAGCTAAAAATTCAAAGGCTCATAATCTTAATGAAAAATGATGTTTTTACACTGTTCTGAAAAAAAAAAAAATCTCTCTTACTTTACCATCACAGAATTGGTTATCCATCTATGTCTGTCAGGGTTACATTGCCTGCTACGCTGCTTATTCTCAGTTTCCACACTGATGATGAATGCAGTCTCTTACTCTCCAGACCTACATGACTTTTAGGAAGAGCTCCATGTAGGTCTTTCAGTATGGGATAAAGTGATTTTCTGTGAAGACAAATGCTGATTTAATTGGCAAAAATGATTAGAAGCACTGTTACTCCTCACAAAGTATATTATATTGGAAATGTCAGCTCTCCAGTTTTATGAACTTGGAATTTCCTGTGGTGACAAGTAGCCTTGTCAGAAGAAAACAAAGCTAGTGTAGGATAAATACGGTTTTCTTCTGCATAACCATAGTGATAAAATGAGTTATATCAACATAGCAAATAGTATGTTAATTTATCACACTACTTAATTTGAAAGAATTTCCCTGTTGGATACTGGTTGTGCTGAAAACAAGAAATATTACAAGTAGTAGCAATGAATCAGTAGAAACTTTGAAGGAGAAAAGCTTCTCTTTTTTCTTCATTTTTTTTCAAATAAAATTGATTAGGCTTTATCAATAATATTACAGTATTTATTCATTGCCAAATTGCAGCAGAGTTCTGACATTTGCATACAGCCCACTCCCCCCTGCTGCTTGTGAACATCTGTGGGTGAAGCTGGATGCCCGTCACGTTACGTGCAGCTCGCAGTGTGTGCCACAGCTGCCTCGGACAGTCTGGAGATGGGAGTCGGGATTGTGCTCACGCCAGGTAGCGTCACAGCTAGGCTGGGTGCTGGCTAACACAGCCCTTGGAGCGTGAAAGAACTGAGACCAGAGACTGGGGACTTTGTTTAAGTATAGGTCCCAAAAGTTGGAATTGCCTCTTCATAGTAAAACCAGAAAGCTTTTCTATTCTGATTGTAATCCATGGTGGAACTATTGAGCTCCATGGAGCATATCTTATCTTCGGTGGATAAGTCCTTCCCTGTCAGTGGTGGGATTTCTTTGCAGCTTGATGAAACAAGTTTGCTTTTCTCAAGCTGTGGAGAAGCAAAGGGCCTAACTTCCTAACTGTTAGTTTTTAGTAGTCACTGTTGTATAGAATGTTTAAACAAAAAATTGTGCCAGCTGTTCTGAGTTTAGGCTTTAAAGAGAAGAACAGGATTTTCAGTTTGTAATCTTTGATGTGCATAATTTGTATGACACAAAAATGTCTTATTAGACTATAACCTACTGCAGTTCTCTTTTACTTTGTCCTATGACTCACAGATAAACAAAAATTTCTTTCCCATGACATTTGCTCTCTGCCAAGAATCTGGATGAGCAGATCTGAGAGATTCCCAAAGCAAAAAGTACCACTCTTGTAGACATCCCTGTACTCCAACCCAAAGTATCAATCAAAACAAAAACCAAATGTATATTGTCCCTTCATACAGGTGAATGAAAATGTTTAGTATTGCACTGATTCTCAGTGAGACCTGGCCTTTCTCCCAGTCTTTATTTCCTTCTGTGAGAGTTACTCTTGGTACACATCACTGAGGTGAGTCCAGTGCGATCACAGAGCTCCCAGGCTTTTAACACAAGCCCAGCCAAAACTTATATTCCAGTGGGGATCATTTACGCTTTTATTCAAAGAAATAATGTTAAAATATTTAAAGGACCTGAGCTCATCTTGGTCTTCTAACACCTCTATTACCTCTATGGGCCTAGGATGGTCTCTATCTTAAACACTGTATCAGCAGCATGTTGCTAGTGACAAAGGAACATACCCCTCAAAACTGGTTTGTGGTTTGGTGTGAATATTCTCATTCTTTGTAATTACTGTCTGTATTTATCGACTTGCAGTTTCAAATGTATTTCTTGTATGGTTGTCTTAATTGTTTTCTTTTTTTAATGTGGGGGTTTGGGGTTTTTTTTGTTCGATTGGGTTTTTTTTTGCCTTTCAGTGGAGAGAAGTTGTGCTGTTACGGCTTCACATCCGGGCATTTATAGTATCAGGGTTTAACAGAGTGATCACAGAATCACAGAATCGTAGGGGTTGGAAGGGACCTCAAGAGATCATCGGGTCCAACCCCCCTGCCAGAGCAGCTCCCTAGCTCATATTGCACAGATAGGCGTCCAGACGAGTCTTGGATATCTCCAGAGAAGGAGACTCCACCACCTCCCTGGGCAGCCTGTCCCAGGGCTCTGTCACCCTCACTGGGAAAAAGTTCTTCCGCATGTTGGTGCGGAACTTCCTGTGCTCAACTTGCAGCCCTTGCCCCTTGTCCTGTCCCCACAGACCACTGAAAAGGGGCTGGCCAAATCCCCCAGCATCCCCTGCCTGAGATATTTATAAACATTAATTAGGTCCCCCCTAAGTCTTCTTTTCTCCAGACTAAATAGTCCCAGCTCTCTCAGCCTCTCCTCATAGAGGAGATGTTCCAGACCCTTAATCATCTTCGTAGCCCTTCTCTGGACTCTCTCCAGGAGGTCCCTGTCTTTTTTATACCAGGGAGCCCAGAACTGGACACAACACTCCAGGTGGGGCCTGACCAAGGCAGAGTAGAGGGGGAGGATCACCTCCTTGGACCTGCTGGACACACTCTTCCTGATGCATCCCAGGATCCCATTGGCCCTCTTGACCACCAGTGCACACTGCTGGCTCATGGCCAACCTGTCATCAACCAGGATCCCCAGGTCCTTCTCCACAGAGCTCCTTTCCAGCAGGTCAACCCCCAGCCTGTACTGATACAGACGGTTCTTTGATTATTGATGAAATACTGTAATTATTCAGGACTCTGTTATCACTTGCTCCTGTTTTATTTGCAACACAGGTAGACCAGAACTGACCAGGTAGTCATGACTTTTTTGTCAGAAACTATAACATAGACCTGGCTTTAGATTTCTCTGTACTGGAATCACTCTATTGTCACTATTGAGCTATTATTACTATTTAGTACCTTGGTTATGGCAATTACTATCTTTAAATTCCCCAGGCCTCGTTTTCTCAGGTTTTATTCCATAGGTTGAATTCAGACTTAGGCCCCACCTCATATGGACCTCAACAGAGCTCTTTCTAAAGTGCATTTAAAAGATGTTATTGACAGAAACATATGGCCAAATGTCAGCTCCTTAAAATGCATTTATCTGGGAAAATTAGTTTCTGAAGTGAGTGAAAATTGTGCAGCTCTGGTTTCAAGCCATTGCCAATCGTCTCCATAACAAGTTCAAATGGCAGGTTAAATGGAATTGCGATGAGAGAAGTTAATCCAAGTCTAATGTAACAGACAAAACAGAGGAGGAATCAATCACCGTTTTTCTTAGAGAAGGAACTGTTCTTCATTGCAGTTTCCTTCCTTTAGAGCTACACTTTTATTTTTTTCCCCATGAAAATGAGGTTTCATTTCTGTTTATTATGACAACTCATGAAAGAGCTCAGTGCTTCTCCATATTGCTGAAAAATGCAAATGAATTTAATGGATCTTCATCTTTACTAATGATAACATCAAATTAGAGAATTTAGTTTATCTGGCTTGATGAGGTTGGTTTCCATGAAGGAAAGCAGAAGATGTCTGTAATTGTTCCATTCTAAGTAAATGAATTTTTCCAACCAGATATATATAATGCTGTAAATTGCTTTTTCTCTAGGAAAGCATTAACTGGCTTATATAGTGACAGACATTAATATACCATCAGATGGGCAAGTGAACACATTGGTAATACTGTTGTGGCCAAAGTGGTCAGCAATCAGAGCCAGTAATAGTTAATGTATATAAGAGTAAACATTTAGGTGTGTATGTCAGTTGCCAGAGGACTAAACCATGCTTCAAAAATAATACTTTGTAGATCCCAGAGGATGCTTGAGCCTTGCTTCCCACCCCCATCTCTGTTAGAGGCATATTTAGTTTAGAAGCCTTAGTTCTCTCTGGTTGCTACTGGCAGTTGTGCTAGTTAACTTGGATAGCTACAGAAGCTCCACGAAGCTTTGCTCAGGATACAACAATGAAAGTCCTGGGTCAACTTGTAGGAGTACCTAAATATTTACATATATATAGATTTTAAATTGAGCTAGTAACTATTTATTTACTTTGAATTTAAAACAGGTTCTAAAGCTCCAACACTAAAAAAAACCCCACCCCAAACAAAACCCCACCAAACAAAAAACCCCAAACTCAATGAGCAGGATGCTCATTTCTTAAAAAGTGCCAATGTCTACACAGGGTGTGAGGGAGTGGGTCCAATTGCTAAGTACTGGCCATTTAGTGTTAGTGAGGTGTAGGAAATAGAGAAAATTAACTGCAGGTCTTATCCAGGGGTGTGGTCCTATATTCCTCCTGACAACCTTGTATCCTATATGGCTTGCAGCATTTACTGAATAAGCCTTAATATGACTTTTGTTAACTGCTCACACAAACCCTGCAGATTTTTGTTTAGCCCTTCCCAAGCTTTTCTTACCCATATCTGGCTGAGGTAATGTCAAAGTCCCACCCATATTCCATGAGAGCATCTGGGTCTGGGCTTGCTTTTGAAGGTGCATACTGTAAAGATACTGCATATTTGGAAATGCATTCTACTCAAAATACATAGTACTAACCATATTTTTTAGATCATACTGCAACTTCTCTTTGATAGAGCAAAGCCAAATTAACAGCTGTAGTGTAATGTGAGGAAACTGCAGGTATCTGTCAGCAGTAGACTGACTGCCAGCACAACTATATAGCAATTTTGCAATACTGTGTTTAATTGCTATGATACATACAAATGGTGGAAGTAAGTGAAGAGCTAGCTCTGCACTGAAGTAATAACATGCCCTTGGCATTGGACATCAGAGAACTATTTGTTTCTCTGTTCCTTCCAGCCTAACAGAATTTGCAACCCAGTGTTGGGGTGGGGGGTGGGGGGGGGAAGTAATTGGTTCATTACATAAATGTTGTGGGAATTGACATACAGATTATTTTGGCTAAAAACCTGAATGAGGGGCGACTTCACCCAGCAGAGGTGAAAACATGCCTCTCTGGCATCTGCTACTTCAGGCTCAGGCTGTCATAAAGGAGGAGAGCCGCACTGTTGGTGCAATGTAAGTACTTCTCATTAAGACTTGTACTCATCTGCTTTGGTTTTTCTGGCTTGGCACATTCATTCTCTTTGTGCCAGTCCTCATCCCTTGGTTAAAAGAAGGTGACCTCAGTTCTTCACGTTTTTTTCAGAATTAGCCAGCGACTCCTGAAAACTGGCAGATACATCCACCCCTTGGTCTCTGGGAGGTAGCCTGAGGAACGTGCAAAGCTGACCTGTATGCTCTTTTACAGCAAATGCTGCGTGTCCAAACTGTACCAGGCGGCTCCTGAACCCGGGATTAGGTTGGGCTGCATTACTTACTGTTGAGATGAGGCTTTGTGAGTCTAACACTGTGTGTCGTGTTACCAGAGTGAGCAGTGGTTATTGCAGCTCCTCTCTGCAGAGGAAGCAGGGAAGATGCACACCACCCAGAAATCCATCTTTTCATTTCAATCCTCTTTGGTCCACATCACCTGCCTGTTGTGTCTGTACTCCTGAGCTACCATGGACAGGTGATTTATGTTTAATACCTAGAACCCAGTTAATGTGTTTAACAGCAGATGTGAAGAACACAGAGAGAATGTGCTTTTGAGGCATGTCAGTCCCCAGAATTGGGGGGTTTTTTGCATCTTAGCTGTCCAATGGGGTTTTTAGTTACTATAGTTACAGTTAGAGCTGCTAAATGATTGTAGAATTCTTCATAGGAATTTCTCATAGAGATTGTCACCCTGAGAAACAGCTTTTGAAACAATCACAGCAGGTTCGTTGCTGGAGAACAAGGACCAGGTTCCTGTTTGGGTAGTTCTGTGGGTTTGTTTATGCATTCTTACTAACAAAGAGTATCAGTGTTGTTTAATTTGGATCTGTATTCAAGACAGATGTAACTCTTTGTGAGGTAAAGAGCTTTGAGCAAATGCTTTTATGCAGTAATACAAAGTTCATGAGGTTTAGATGATTAGATCGGGAACGTATGGCTTACAGCAAGGGCTGGAGTTGCAAGGAGCAGTTTGGGGGAAGGACTGGTGTGGGCTTACATGTGTGCATCCCTGCGTAGGTAGCTAAGAAAACGTGTGTGTTACCAAGCTGAAGTGACTGCAAAGATGTGTTTCTTACATGGCCCTTTTTTTCCTAAATGTAGTGAATTTTGTTAAGGAATCTATCACTCATCTGAATGTGAGCACTGGGGGAAAAAAAAGGGGGAGGAAGAGAATTAAGAGAACATTGGGAGTAAGGCTTGAGTAATTTTTATGGGAGGAGCAACAGGAAGATACGATTCTTGTGGTCTGAGCCAGGTCTGTTTGGCTCCAGTCCTCACAGCTCTTTTCCCTACCTGCTTCCCCCAACCTACGTGTTACTCCTTTTCTCTTCCTCCCTACCTAGCATCATATCACTGTTGCTGGGGTGTTCCCTGCAGCTTTCCTCCAAGCTGTGATATGTTAAAGGATTTTTTAAAACTCTTTATTTTTACCCCTTTGTCACATGCTGAATAAAGTATCCTCATCCCAGCTCATTCACATCAGGCCTTTGAAAGCAGTTGCCACTTGGCCGTCAGATGCTAGTGAGCAAAACGTAGATGTGGCTGTCAGTGGGTATGGGAAATACTTGCCCTTTTGGAGCTCGTACTTCCATGGTCTGATTGCACTCTTTGTTACCCTGAAGAGAAAAATCTGCAAGAGGTTTTCTGTTGGCTTAAGTAGTATGTCATGCTTTGTGCAGATTTATCTAAGTTAAGCTCAAATATAAATTGAAGTATTTCTCACCGTGATGCGCCAGATATATATGTTCAGTGTGTTAGTTGTACATAAGTTTTGTTTTCTAAATAAACTGCATCATCAAAAGTGAACCTGGAAAGACTTTGTAACTTCTCAGTGTTCCTCCATGCAGGTATTTCAGCTGTCTGGAGATTCAGACATCACATTGAGCACACGGACTCACTCTGGGAAGCATAGCATCACTTGACAGTTCCGTCCCCATGTCTATTAACCTTGTCCAGTAATTTTCTCTGCTTTCTGCTTTGCTCAATTTCATTATTATCATCGGTTTTCTTTCTGGAGTGAATGTTAATATTGTTCCTTCAATGATCATAAACTAAATACAAGGAGCCAGGCTAACCAGTTCAACTTTTAATGCACATTTTCACTCATTTCTGTCAGTGCTCCTCTTTCTTGATAGACAGTAGCTTAAGACTATCTAGTTACTTTCCCCTTCTCTGTAGGAGTTACCATTGGATCTGGAACGATCTGTGCATTAAATCCCTTCTTTCTCATGTTTCCTAAACAGAGTGGTTCTAAACTACCTCAGGCCTTGTTGTGAATAGGTACAAGTTTCAGCTAAGGGGAATATTACAGTCTTTGAACATTCATTAAGTGCAGGTCTGTGTGTCACAATCAGCCTGCCAGTCCCTGATTGTGTTTTCAGGAATATTGTCTCTGGAACGAGACAGGTAACGGGATGAATTCGCAGCCCTGCACAGCCGCTCAGGCTCGTACCCATGCCGCTTCCAGGAGAAACTTTTCGGGAGTGCAACTTCTGTTACAGGAAAGCACTTTGACCTTCTGGTCTCAGCTCTTTGAAAGAACATGACCTTGACTACACTGGACTACTTTCACCTCTCCTTAACTCTGACAGCCGTCATAACAATTGGGTGTTCAGAGCTCACTCCTGGCTGTTAGCAGGAGCTGTGCTGTTGCACTGGACTGCGCTGATCGCGTGCGGATGACCCCACCTGGCACCTGATGACCTTGGGAACGTTTCATCCTGCAGCAGGCATGCATTGCCAGCCATTTGGGCTAATTGGGTTTCAGGTAACATGATGCTTTGCAGATTGTGCTGCAGAGATCCAGTCAATAGCTTTGGGAATTGCCTGGTTTTGTAAGCTGTCCACCGAACAACCCGGCAAACCTTGTTAGTATTAATCTCCTTTTCACCAGCAGACGTGTGCCTCATCAGACAAGCGTTTTCTAACATGGAGTTTTCTATGAGCCTCTAAAAAAAGGAGCATCACAATTACATCCCTGGTAACAATGTATGTATTTGTAACGAAACCTATAGAAGTTTTAAGCTGCTATAAGCTATCGTCTGCATGCTGTAGCGTCGCGGTAACAGTTGGATTAGCAGCCGTCAAGCAGAGGGTTCTGGAGAGCAGGGAGGGCTTGCTCTGGGTTTCCCTTTTTAAGAGTTTCAAAGAAGAGCAGAACTCACCAGAGTGGATGCAGGAGCAGACAGCGCTCAAAGCATATCATGAAGTGAAGCTGTTGTGCTTTGTATTTATATCTTTGGGGATTTTTCTTCAAAGTATTTAACGTCACAGAAAAATAGAGAATATGTTTAAAATAGTGATAATTAGAACTGCACCTTTTCAGGAATGAGGGGGGTATGATTTGAGAAATAAAGTGGTCTCTTGTGTTTAACTGATTGTCTGTAGTTTGTTAAAATAATGGTAGAACCTGTCTGGTGCTGCTCACATACTGCATGTGAGAAGTGTTTTGGCAGAACTGGATTGATTTTCCAGTGTGGCAAGGAAATTAGTATCATCATCATTGATGTACTAACTCATAGTGACACAGTTTTAATATCAACATAGAAGAAACACTACTGATTTCACAGTGACTTTTCAGGCCAGTGGGCATCTGTGAAGCTACTGTGAATGCTGAGAACAGCTTCTGTAGGTTTCTACCAGAATGTGCCACTGTACTCTCCGGAAGAAGGGGATGAATGAGAATTTTGCTTTATTTCACAGAAAAGGGGGCAAATATTTTGAGATTGGGGATCTGTATTCAAACAAACTAGCAGTCTTGACTTTCTAGAGGTATTTAGTACTTGAGTTCCTCTGGACTACCACGAAAGGTGGGAGCACCACGTGCTTTATTCATGAATATCTGGCCTTTATCTGCCTGACTGACCAGCCTCTGATACTGGGGTTTAACCCCAGCCAGGAACTAAGCACCACCCAGCTGCTCGCTCACTCCCCCACAGCGGGATGGGGAAGAGAATCAGAAGGGTGAAAAGTGAGAAAACTCATAGATTAAACTCCTAGAGAAAGCTCAACAAGTTGTGAGATCAAGCTGAGGTACCACAGCAAACCATACAATACCATAACATAATTGGACCTGATGTCTTCTGTGCGTGGATTAGCCATGCAACAGTTAAGTGTGTTTGACACTTGCTATTAGATCACACTTGGTATGAGATTTTGAGAGTAAAAATAGGATTTTTAAGTGTCAGGTCCAGCGGTTTATTTTAAGAAGGGGGTGTGTGGAATTTCGAGTGTAAGCTGCCACTCACCTCAGTTTCTAAACTGGGACACTACTAACATGTGGGCATAGTGGTGCGAAATGGTGTTTGCCTGGTAGAGGCCAGGCTGAACGTAAGGCAGAGAGTTGGATAACCCAGTCAGTGAGAAGTTGTGCCTGCTGCAGCTGTCTGTGTTCCCAGGCCACATGTGCAAGTTAAAAAGAAGGTAAATGCTTTTTGCTCTATTTTGACAAGTGGGAGACCTCTTGAGAGCTTTGGGAAATTTCCATTGCAGCAGCCCTCAGGCAAAATTTTGATTGTGTTCGAGATAATGTAAGTAGCAAGTGTTCAATATATTATACTACAAGAAAAAATACACTTCCAAAGCACAGAGAGGAGAAAAAAAGAAGGTTGGAAGAGAGTAAAGCTAAGAATAAATATCCTTCCTCCTTGCTCTGGTCCAGTTTATCGTTGTGCTTAGGCTTGTAAAATCATGATCAACAGGTAGGGATCACAAAGAACAGACTGAAATGGAAGTATCTTTCTGAACAGTGGCATAGTGCAAAGTCAGTTTGGATGCTACAGCCTGGGGGGTTATTTCAAAGCTGGTTCTAATTGTAAGTGGTGGACTCAGCTTGGTAATGAGCAGTGGCAACTGAAGCTTAAAGCACTGTGATACATCGTTGGAGTGTGAACTGGAAAGACCATATATATATATCAAATCACAATCACTTTGTCTTCGCTATAGGGAGCAAAATGCATGAAGCCAGGGCATTTTTCTTTCTTACTCATTTTGTAATTTACCCTCTGTTAACTGCTTAGCACAGAGGCTGTGCAAAGCAAATTACATCTTCTGGAAAGGCGACGGTTGCCTTATAGCTCAAGACAAAAAAGAAACAATTGTTTAAGATGCTATTCAAGTCTGTATTTCTGTGCCTTGCCATTCTCTTTCCCTTTTTCTCCCCCAGTAATATGCCGACCTTCTGTAGCTGGAAAAGTGTGTGGGTTTCATCTCAAATCATCAGAAGAGCCAAGGTGTATAGATAAAAGCATACCCCATTTAATAAGAGTGGATACATCACAATAATTTGAGGCCACACCTCGAATACTGTGTTGAGTTTTGGGGCACTCACTACAAGAAAGACATTGAGGTCCTGGAGCATGTCCAGAGAAGGGCAACAAGGCTGGTGAAGGGGCTGGAGAGCAAACCTTATGAGGAGCAGCTGAGGGAACTGGGATTTTTCAGCCTGGAGAAGAGAAGGCTGAGGGGAGACCTTATTGCCACCTACAACTATCTGAAAGGAGGTTACAGAGAGATGGGTGTTGTTCTCTTTGCCCAAGCGACAGGTGATAGGACGAGGGGGGATGGAGTCAAGCTGCACCAGAGAAGGTTCAGATTAGATATTAGGAAAAAGTTCTTCACTAAAAGGATTACTGGGCATTGGAATAGGCTGCCCAGGGCAGTGGCTGAGTCACCAACCCTGGATGCATTTAAAAGATGGGTAGATGAGGTGCTCAGGGATATGGTTTAGTAGAGGACAGGTGTGGTTGGACTCAATGATCTCAAAGGTCTTTTCCAACCTAGTCGTTCTGTAATATCCCTTAATGCACCCAAGGCATTGGGAAGTTTTCTCTGTCTAGTCTGTGCAGTGCCAAATTTAGTCCCACTTGTGAATGACTGTTCTTTGTTCTCCACTTTTCAAGATTTGTTCCACTTGAAGGCTGATGTTTAAATTGTTCAGCCTAACTCTTGAAGACTGCGTCCATCACTTGGGGAGGAACTGAAATATTCACAAATCTGCACTCTCCTCAGCGACACACCAACTGCTGCTCAGGTTCCCTTCTGGCTTGCAGAGAGGACGTGGACGGGTTGGTATCGATGCGTTTGTGGAAATGTTCACTGCTGTAGCTCTGCTTGATCAAACACTGCCCTGTGGTTTTGAATGTGAAGATTCACAGCCTGTCTGTAAGGGAGATGGTGGTATTGCTGAGCACTGGAATGTCACCATCTCTGGGATAAAATCAAGTTGGCAAGAGGTGGTATTACTGGAATATAAAAAGTGTATCTGATTTCCTATCATTTGAACAGTTACGTCTTTCTGAGAGGACATTCTGTATCCTATGACAGCTCAGTTTCTTGGAGCCTTTGGTGAGCGATATGGTCTCCCTTCTCTGGCATCCTGGTAGTCTCTGATGGTAGCCCATAGCAAAGGGGGATTCTGTGAAGAAACGTATCAAAAGCTTTTTGGAAACCCGAATGTACTGTACCAACTAGATCAGTGGTATCCTTGTGCTCGCTGACTTCTTTAAGGCACCGAATGTATTTGTGAGGCAATTATTTCCTCTGCAAAAGCTACCTTGAGTTTTCCCATTGAGTGTTGACTGAGGAGGAAACAGAGATGACACATGGTTGTGTCTGCTGGGGAGTGGCTTTTACATTTTCAGGTCTGTCAGGTCATGTAGATGCTTTTACCTGAGACTTGCTTGTCTGTCCCCAGTTTCATTCCTGGTCCTTTGGTACGACCTGTGGTGAGGTTTTTAGAAGGCAGGAGCTGCTGTTTGGGACTGGTATGTGCTGTGCAGAGAATCAACCTGCCCCCCAGACAGGGACACACAGCTTTGAGGTGGCCAAGGTGGGGGGACATCGTCACAGAGAGATAACTGCTCTCCAGCGCGTCTGGTCCCCTCTCTACCTTCAGCTCCTGCCGCGTGTCTCAGTTACTCTCTAATTGTGTGACCTGCTGCCCACAGCTCACATGCAGGGCAGCAGCACAGGCTGAGACACAGCTCTGCTTATTCAATATAAAGACTTCTTTGCCTGTAGGTCAGGCACACGTGCACGCGTTCCTGCATACCTGATGTACGCAAATGGCTACAAGCAAATCGGCTGCGTTCGTGCCCACGCTTCTTCGCTAATGAGAGCTCCCTGATGGGATGCAGAGAATTTGTGAGCTTTGAAAATGTGAACCACTGGGTTCTTAGTGGTGAGCTTCGTTGCAGACTCCAGGATTGCTGCTTGAAAACCATATACAAGTAGAGGCATCCCAGCAACAACTAGTCTTAATTGCCTTTGCCTCGGATGCAGCATGAGACTGACTGAGTTCTGGTCAGAGGTGTTTATGTTTGATAAGCAGCCATTTTGCAGCCTGATTTCACAATTTCATTAGGCACCACATGTATGAAGAGATCACACACAGAAACAAATGTACTTCAGTATATCAATGAGGGGCACGGTAAGAGCGTTACAAATTTGCTTAAGGCCCGCCTGAGGCTCCCTGCTGCAGTTCTGCTGGTCCGTTCTGCTTAACGGGGCAATTTACTGTCAGCCCATCACTGGAGTGTATCAAACTGACGCCATGGCAAGGATCTCAAAGGCTTTCTAACCGCCTAATGAAATGAACACGTGTGATCTGTATTTTAAGAAGTGAGAATGTGCTACAAATAGATGTATTTCTGGCAAGTGTGTTCCTTATGCTGCGTGCTCTGTGCTAGACCACTACATAAATACCCTTGCTTTAGCTCAGACATTACATTATCGCACGCTGTTATCAGCTGCTGGGCGAGAAGATACTTTTGCTAAGGTGCTGACATGGTGTAGTTTTCAGCCTCACATAATGGAGGTGACACTTTCTTTCTCTAATAGTTTCACTATTAATAAACAGACAAATGGGGGCTTATTAATAGAAGGGAAATAAATGGCATTATGCTCTTTCAGCCATGTTCTAAGGTATACAGCATCAGTAGAAGTTACCTGCCAACACATAAGTTTACATTAGAGTTATATTTTGATTTTTCCGGTTATTAATGATGATATCAGCTGGAAACTGCTACCCCTGGAAGTGAATGGAATGAGGAAAGGAATTACTGATGCTTTTGATGCTGTGATAGTGTTGGCTACGTGAAAATCTACTAGAAGGATAATAAAGCACTGACTTTGCAATTGAGGCTGTTAGAAGAAATGTGGTTTTCAGCAAAGCCACAGGAGATAACAGTAGGGGTATACAAATATTCCCAGTCGTAGAACAGAATCACAGAATATCCTGAGTTGGAAGGGACTCATGAGGATCATTGAGTCCAACCCCTGGCTCCACACAGGGCCAGCCAAGTCAGAGCGTGTGGCTGAGGGCATCATCCAGATGCTTCTTGACCTCAGTCATCTGCTTTCCAGTTGATGCGTACGCTTAACTCATTCCCATGTGTTTAATGGAACCCTGCTCTTGTCCTGCTGCCGGCAGCTTTCGGCCTCTTTGTGCTGCTGTAACTCCAGCATGGAGGGCTTTCTACTGGTGACTGTTCCATTCTCTCTCAACTTCAATCTACTGAAAGGGAAATGAAGCCCGTCATTAGCCCACCAGAATTTTCTTTCCTGGGTTCTCATGCAAGACTGGTGAAAAGGTTTCTTTAAATGGAAGGAAACAGAGATAGTTCCCCTGCCAAAAGCATCATTCCCAGCTGCAGACCTGTAGAAGTATTTGTGTGGAGAACACAGGGTTAACAATTTCAAAGTCTTAAAAACTATCTGGGGCAAGTTTTGGCACAATTGTGGTTTAGTATTAGCCCCTGATTACAGCAGCTATCAAACTCTGGTATAATTTCCACTTTTCTGGCATTGGGAGCAATAGTATAAGCACACATATGTTATCCTGCATGATTTGTGACATCTGCATTCCCCATTAAACTGGCCTTTCTTTTTGCTTCCAACCTGACTGGGACCCGTGACTTACAGCAAGAAACCCTGTAAGCTTCTGGCATTTGCCAGGTTCAGGTGTGACTGAGGGTGCGTTTAAGAACTTCTGCTGCCTCTTGCACTCACACATGATCTCAGGGGGTGATGGGCCAACATTTGGGGGTTCCAGTACATGGCAGCTCAAAGAGGATTCTGTTATTCACTTTATGTCCTTGGCAACCTTGGAAACATTAGCTGCAAGTTTACTAATACTCCAGGGCATCTTCTTTCTTGTTTTCCAAGCATTAACTCTGAACAGCTCCCAGTGGTACCTGCTTAGGGAAAAGACTGGCCCAATAACTTAAACACAGTAACTTCTGAGCTTAACTACTACATGCTTCAGATATTCTCTCGGTGGGATAAGGAAAAAGGAAGAAGGCTTATTATTCATCTTCAGAAAATGATCCTTTGGCCAGACTTTGTTATGTGAGGGAGCTCATGAAAGGGTTTGGCACTTCACTTCAGCCGAACATGACCCAGAGTTAAGGAGAAGCTCTTGTAATGGTTCCAAGGTTTTTTACCTGTGTGAAGCAGATGAGACAGAAAGGAGCTCATGAAGTGTGAATATTTGTGGCCACGTGGGCGAGACACAGCAGCAGGCACATAAATCTAATGTTCCATAAGCAAGCTGCACAGTTGACTGTGGCAGTCCTGCATCAAATTTAATGGTTGACTTCTAGCCAGTTGAGATGCTTGTGTAATATCTAAATCCAAATTATTGAATGTTTTCAACTTGGTTACAAATTTGTACCAAGATGACTACAGTACAGCCTCCACCACAAATGCCCCTTGCATCACCTCCCTGTTTTTAGTAACTAATAAGGGTGACATAAGGCTACAGTTTCACTGGTAGCCTAACTGAAGACAATATTCTCTGCTAGGTGCTACGCAAAGGTGTATTTCAGGTGTAGTTTTGAAGTGTTGGCCTGGTTTCTTTTGACTTATTTTAATCTTTAGGGTGATGGGCAGATTGAAGTCTTATTTTTCTCAGGATTAATGGCTTTCTCCTAGCTGTCTTTCTCCCCCTCGTGTTTTTCCTTTTCCCTCCTCCTTCAAAGCCCAATAGTAAAACGTAACAGATGCTGACAAACAAAAAGACCCTTTTATGCATTTTATTTATCATGAAAGTGCTAAAATTCTAGCTTTTTAGCTCACTTAATCATTTTGACAAGATGACAATATGATGTATCATCACCAGACAGATGACAGTAGACAGATGACAATACTAATCCCGCAGCAGGTTCTCAAGGGAGATTTTTATTGTAAAATTGACATATATTGTATCAAGGTGAACATAATACATTTAGGAAAGCAGCAATTTACTATTTTGTGCGGTTCAGTATGTCTCTGGGTCTTTATCAGTGTTGAGTCAGAGTTTCTGCTAATCTCCGCTGCCTCAGAATTTGGGCTCTGGTGAAGCTGGCAGGTCCTTGGTGTCAGCCCCCACTGCTGAAGCTGTTGAGATGCTGACAGATAGGAAGTACGCAGATGTTTGCTTAATGGTTATTTCCCCAGGGGCTCCTGTCAGAGCTGTTGGCAGGGAAATAGGGGAATTACCTTGGAAATTGCTAACTCACTTTCACTGACTGATAGACTGGTGCATTACAAAACAAATCTGACTAGTTAGTGAATGTATGAACTGCCTCCAGAAAGAGAGGCAACTGTTGCTAGCATAGCTGTTGTCACCCATCTGTTGCTCTGTCAAATTAGTTACATTGCTGCTGGCAGGGACTGGTGTCCGATGCTTCAGTTGAAGGGAAGCCTTCTCTGAAACACTCGTGACCTGTTGAGTGGTCCTGGACAGAAGAGGATAGAGCCTCAGGAAGCAATTCCTAAGAGATGGGTGGGGGAGAAAGAACCCAACCGTTTAATTTCTCTGTAACACACGGTTTCAGGAGCCGTGGGGATCAGCACGGCGCAAGATTCAGGCAAAGCGAAATTCCAATTATCCCTTCGTGTGATGCCTGATTGTCCTGCAAAGTGAGCTCTGATTGCTCTTTTCTTCACGATGCAAATGGAGGTGGTCAGCAGACCGGGGAGCCGGCTGGGAGATCTGAGGGGGCTGTACCCCTGTGGCTGCAATCAGGTGTTAGAAGTGTCAGCTTGCAAGGTGTTACGCTACTCATTTTACTGCAGGGATTGCTTGCTGTGCCCACATGTTGAGCTGCTTTTAACTCATGTGCAGGCTTTGATCTCTCAGGTTTTTTCCCTGGCATTAACATTTTTTCTGTGACCTGTGTAAGAAACACACAGCCCAAGCTGAGAATGTCAAAGCCTTCCCGGGGCCTGCCATATGTTGACTTATCCCGAGATATATTTTTCTTGATTTCTCTGATATATTCAACATCACAATCCCCATATGGTTACAGCTTCTTTGTGTATTCTAGTGGGGGTTTATCTTTTGCTTTTCAAAGGTTTGCCACAGAGACTATCCTTAGTGGAACATCGTTGCGTGCCCGGTTCATCTAATTATCCTCCCTAGTTAGAGATGTATCAGGGGCTCTGTGTTAAGTTGGGGAAGGCTTTAAAATTGAATATCTGAATAGTGAAAGCTGCAGGAAAAGCAAAGAGTGAACAGAAGGCATCATAAATTCAACAGGAGCATTCAGATAGGAGAGCTATTACAAGCAGGCTGCTCCAACTTCCCACTACCTGCAGCTGTCTTGACTTCCATGTGGGAACTTAGGGAGTGACAGTGGAGAGATTTCCCTTCCCCCTAAAGCAGCCAGAAATATTTTCTTCCATTACAGCAAGTTCACAAGATGCTCCATGCTCAAGGGTCTTTGCTGAGCCATTACAGTAATGTAGTTCCATCCATGAGACATAAAAATACAAGTTTCATAACTGCTAAGTAAGTCAAACATGGGTGCTCAGAAGATTTTTTTTAAAGGGAAAACCCACAACCATTTAAGGCATGTTGTTCATAGTAAAGCACTTGTCCCGCTCTCTCTTGTCCTAAAGCATGTCTCTTCACAGCATCATACTGGGGGAACGTCCATAGCAGTGATGTAGCGATTCTAGTGGGAGAGAAGCAGTGCATTGGCCTGCTTAAGGCTCATTTTGCAGAGAGCAGCAGGAGCAAGTGAAGCCGGCGAGTTACACTAACCACAAAGAGTCCAAAGAAAGGCAAACTAGGTGATACTTCTCAGGCTAGGAGCAGCACGTTGGTCCTATGCAGTGGCTTCTTGCGCTGAAGAACCAGTTCAGACCAGAGCTGAAACACACCCTCCATCAAACCAATGCAGATGCTGCTTTTCCCAGGTCCTGGCAGACATGTCAGAGCACAGTGTAGCGTGGCTTATTGCATTTAATGTTTATCATTCAGAAATCCATTAGATTTTTCCATTCTTAGCCCAGGGTAATAAAGGAGTTTCGTATAATGTCTTATTACAACGGCATTGGAAAGCAACACCGTGAAAGATGTCATCATGATTTCGAGAGGTAAGGTGCATGCATATCATCAACAAAGATGAATTAATGGTAACAAACAACATTACTATGAAAAATTTATTACCTTAACTGCCTTTGTATTATATTCCGTGCGGTTTCAAAACAAAAAAATACATAAACAACTGCCACATTCTGCCCCTCAACCCACACATCCATTCTTCTTCCTTTCTCCCTCCTCCTTTTAGTCAAAAGCAGGCAGATGGTGGGTACCCAAAGGCTGTAAATCAGGAAAAGGTATGGTGTAAGGTCTGTGGCATATGCAGTATTTATAGTTATTGCCTATACTCTATTAGTACTTCACACCTCTAAAGCATCAGCTATACCGTAGCGTTAAGATAAAAAACAGGAATAGCAGAGTAATGAAAACAATTGGAAAAACCCTTCTGAGTTTTTTTCTGAGAATAATCAACTAGTTGTAGATATCGATTATACAACTACTACTGTATAAGCTTGTCTAATTCTTCACCCCTTTTTCTAGACAAGCAAGGCTACAGATGTATGAATATACACACAGGTATGTATGAGAAAAAGCAGATGCACACGCACACACACACACACACACACACACACACACACACGAGAACTTGCTTTAATCTGGCTCCCTGAGTCTCTCAGTTAACTGGCAAGCACATATCAAAGCTCTAACGAAGGAGCTAAAACAAGCAAAGACAATGCATGGTACTTACCCACAGCTTCTGCTCTTCCAACTCCGCCTCGCACAAATCACAGCGTTTGGCCGTGTGCTCGCGCCCTGCGAACCGCTGCAAATCCTTAGTAAAGTTACTCAGCAAGAGCCAACCTCTTACACACTAAATCACAGGGTTTCCACCAAAGAAGTTGCAATATCAGCTGCCCTCCTGCACTGTTTGTATTTATGGGGAGCCTTCAGCAGTGATAGATAAGGTCAGCCTGCGCTGCTGTGGTCCCTGCCCAGAGACTGGGAATTCAGTGATTTCTCAGAAATTCTGCTTCTTGCTGTCCTGTGTCACCAGGAAAAAAATGTGAACTCTGGCAAAAGCACCCCAAAGAGTGGCACAGCCAGCATGGATTCCAGGCACATCTGAGAGAGAATTTTGATGTCATGCCTGCACAGTGGCCTGGTTACTGCTCTATTTACTCTTCATGAAGACCTGTGGAATTGTCTGCCTGGGGCACTCAGGTACATGGGTGAGGGCCTGCTAGAGGACCTGTATAACTAAAATAAGGCATTATGCTTCCTGGCTTTGCTCCCATTTTGCCCACCTGTAATCTTCAATTCCAAGTCTAACCCAGAATCCTCTGTATGAGAAGTAAAATCACGTAGAGGTGTGCGTTACTGAAGACCTGTGACACTCAGATTCATTGCCATGTTGTTTTCTTTATGTTTGGGGTTTTTTTAAGTCACCTCAAGGTAGTCTGAACACCTCTACAGTGCAAAATACACAGTGGGACTCCTGTCTCAAGGACCTTGAAATCTGTTTTCAAACACCAAATAATAGGTAAAGGTAGCAAAACAACAGACAGGTCTGTGGCAAAGCACTTAGGTCTCAGCAAGCAAATGCAAAAGTTGAATTTTACATACTAGAGACTGGGTTATGAATTTAAAGGGAATTTCCCAAATATCTGCTATGTGAAAATGGAAGTGATAGAACAGCGGTCTCTCCCAGTGGAAGGCTTAGTATCCTGTTTGCATGGCAGATTTCAATCTAGAGAAGGGTACTCTGTTCTGTCCTGGATGGCCTTTAATCAAGATTTCCTGCAGCTGTCTGACAATGTAAGAAACTTAACTTGGTGTGCTGAGGTTTTTCTTCACCCCTACCTAGAGGCAAAAGAGACTGTAACAGCTGTCTTTCATATCTCGCTACTGCCCATCTTGGCTTCAACTGCTGTTCCATTTCAGTTTCCCTTTAGCAGGGTTTAGATCACCAAACATGACGTAAGGCTTCGCTAAGGGAAGACAACCAAGATGTTTACAGGAGCCCGTGTACGTATACCGATGCTCAGGCTGGTGTGCTTCTACTGAACAGCACTACTGAATTCAGTCTGGGACGTCAGATTTACAGTTTATGCAGGTGGGAAGGAACATCTATGTTAAGGGAAAAACCTGCTGAGAGAGGGAAGAGAAACCAAGTGAAAGGGGGTACTTTAGATGAATAAATTCTGCTCTCTGCATATTTCTGTCTCCTTCCTGGTCCTTGCTACTGCTCATTTGGGCAATCATTTTATAGCGTGTATTTGGTGTAAGTGTCCCTTTGGCACTACTATATGTCAGGAAAGTGTCTATCCCACAAAATAACCAGAAGGATCAATATGGTATCTCAGCTGGGTGACAGACTTGCTTTACCTCGAATGCAGTTGCTAAAATGTACCAAATAAACTTAGCTGAAAGGCTGTCGGGGCTGGCAATCACTAAATTTGGATGAGCCTTGGACTTTGTGAGAATCTTTTTTCTTGACAAGCACACTAATTCATGATTAAAGGAAATGAGGAGGCTCAGCAGATGAAGCAGAGTGGGAGGAAGCTACTGGCATGATTAACAGCTGGTAAAAACAGGAATTTGAAGCAAATGCACTGCTCTCCATGTTCATGGCCTCTTTCTATTCATGCTATACTCACTTTCTGATGAAAGAAGAAGAAGCTAACTCGCCAGCTAGCCTGAGATCTGTAGGAATTAATTTTATGGACTCTGATCAAGAGAAAACACAGCAGGGCAGCAGCAAACCAGTATCCCTCACTACAATGCCAGGTCAGGGATTTGCAATCCATAGCTGTGGGACAGTTTAAATTCTCCGTAAAATGTAGGCTAAGAAGTGGTTAAGCTGTGCTTCATCTGATAGATTTGTGAGTAAAACTCAAACTAAACTTGCATTTCTGCCTACCAGACTGGCCCCTGCAGTTAGGTAGAGGATATTCTGTGATGGAAGATGGGAGGTTACAGGCTTACATTTTATTGATGTAAATTTTATTTGCAAAAACATAGTTTAAATTTTAAACACGCACCCCTGAAATGCCCCGTTTGGTGAATCTGGGTACACACCTCTGCATTCAAATGGGCTTCTCGACCTGTCAGATGCTACTGGCAGGACAGTGATTTGGCTAGGGAGATTGTTCATCCTCCTGTGATTATTAATCAGCTAACAACCACCTCAAAACTTCCTAGGTGAAGTTGACTTCACCTCTCAAATGGGTCTTCTGAATAAACATGGCTGTGTCCTCCTCATGGCTTTCCCAGGAAGACAGGTCAAGACTAGAGAATGACATAAAGAGGATGCAACACAAAGGATAGTCAAACCACAGCATAACACTCAACATCCCATATATTCAAATATTATGGCTGAGAGCAAGGTATACTTCTCTACTCTAAAGGTGGAAGGCATTTTAAAGGTGGAAGGCTTTTCATGCAAATCACAGCAAGTGAAAAACCCTGTAGGACTGTGGAGAAAAGGACTTTCTACTCCCCAGTAGCTGGAAGGAAGAGGAAATGAAAGGTTGGGGTGGGTGGGGGGAGTGAGGAAGAATAAGAGGAAAAAAAAGAGATGTGGAGAACTAGAATATATAACAAGGGCAGTACAGACCCTCAAGAAAGAGATGGAAGAGGCTTTAAAAAGGGAAACAGCCAATAGAACTTCCCTGAAGAAAAGTGAGTTATTTTCCAGTTCTCTCAAAGAGTGGAACCTCAGTAAGGAAAGTTGCTCAGAATCTCAGATCTTGTATCTCAGCCAAAACAAAAGAGAAAACTGAGAAGCTGTGGCAAAAAGCAGCTACAGAAAGCCAAAAATCCTAGAGAAGCTTAGTTTTGGAGAAACTGAAGCGAAACAAAATGTATATGCGTATATGTTTTATATTAAATCAGCTGGAAGGAAATCACACGCAAAAATGGGCCCAAAAGTACAGCCAAGGACGTGGGGGTAGAGCTAGAAGTGGAGAAAGAGTGGTCTCAATCAGCTAGTTTCAAAAATTATTTACTACTGTTTTTCCTTAACATTAAAGGCCCACAGCACATCAAACATATTACAAACTGTCATTAATTAATTTAGCACCCCAGCTAGAGAAACCAGCCAGTTTTTCTCCATGTCAGGTGGCCTCTCCAGTAGCAACCTCAGTCTTGGCACTCTGCCTGGTCATTCCCTAGCCTCTTGGAAATGTAAGACAGGTGCTACTCCAGGTTGAATCTGTTTTATCTGTGTGTAAATAAGAAAAGCATCAGAGGCAACAAATGAGCCCAGAATGAAGCTGTGTTTGATAAAGTCATATCTGGACAGCTTTTCATCTGCAGAATCTCTTGCAAAATGCATTCAACTAAGAATAGAAATGCGTGTACTGAGCTGCTGCACTTGCACTGTTTGGCAGATGCACAGATCTCAGCTGCCACGTTTGTTCTTCCTCCCATAGAAGGTAAGAGATGGGAGAGAGATCCTACAGCAAAATCTCCATTATCAATGGTAATGGGGAAACGCATGAGATGCCAATACCTGTGCTGCCTGGAGGACAATATAACATACCCAAAGTGGGTCTGAGTTCAGTTGGGCTTATTATCCGGCCATATCAGAGCTAGGTTGACTCCTGCAATCACACCAGTGTTCCCCAGTCTTCCAGAGAGAGGATTCATTAATCCGGTGCAGGAGCAGAAGCACAGAGCTGCAGATATGGAGGCAGTGGTTCTGCATGGCATTAGCTCAGATCCAGCTTGCACAGAGCTGCCGTGTCCAGCTGTATTCCAGCTTACTTCTCATGGCTCTGGAAGTTGTCCCTGCACACTACTCTCAGCAGCCCGACCGGTCCTGCCAGCCTGACACAGGCTCAGAGGTGCTTTGAATCTGACATGGTTTGCAGCTGGGGCTCCATGCAACACAGAAGAGCTCTGTGATTTCCAAGACTGTAAGCGACCGAGTTCTCCACCACTGCACCTAAGTTATAATAGAGACTGTATCAGAGCTACCTACCCCTGCAGCCATGCTAGAGATAAACCACAGTTTCAATAATCCAGCCCCCAAAAACAGAGAGGTGGCTGTATAGTAATGTCCATGGCATTTATTCCTGCAAATTACAGCTCTGCAAGGCCAGGATGACTATGAAATGGAGGTGCAGGAGAAGATGGATTGCAAAGGTGTCTGGAGCTGAGCATGGAAAACTGCTTGTCTTCTACACTGTCATGCTAAATGAGATACATGACTTTCAGTATTCAGCGGAAAAATAGGATGAGAGTCTTAGATCAACTGAAATGTGTATGTAGAAGGAGAAGCAGCTAAAAGAAAAACCCTTGAAGGGAATCCTGGGTGCTCAAATATTTAGAGAGAACCAAAGCAGGTTTCATTTGCCTCCTGGATACATTCACCTCCTTGGGAGAACACAGAAAACTGCGGGGGACGGTAATCTGAAACATTCCCCTTCTTGGGTAATGAGGGAGGAAGGAAAATTCCATTAAAATGAAGGTGTAACCAACAACTAAAGTCAGCTCCTTTGTTGTTCTGAAGACTCTGAAGAAGAGCTGTATTTTCACTGCAACAGTGCCAATGGAGTATCCTGAATCTCTAACAGGGAAAGGAAAATGGAATACCAGCACCCCTCTCCCCAGAATTACTTTATTTCTCATTCCTTTGATATATTTTAGAGGACCCAAAGGAGATTTTAGTGGGTGGTAAGTTAAAACAAGTAGCTTTCAAGCAAAGCAAACAATCCAAAATATTAGGGATTTTGAGTTCTAGATGTTCGTGGAAAAAACACGGAAGATGAAGTTACAAGTGTGGGGTTGGGGTTTTTCCTTAATAAAGGACTAATTACTCTGGTTTCACAGAGCTTGAATGTAATGTACAATTTTCTTTTCTTCTTTCAACTCAGGAAAAGCTGGTGCAAGACTTAGGTGTCCAACTTCAGGAACTTCATGTCATGCCCAACATTACAGTTGCAGAAAAGAAAAGCAAAACCAGCCTCCTACGCTTCTCCAATTCTGGGAACACAAAAAGCCATGGGAAGAATTCATTTTGCCTTTTAAAGGATATCCAGAATTCTAAAGCCCAAAGAGATGAAACAGGAACCAGCTACGACAGGTGTAGGACCTCCTGTAGAAGGCACCAAGGATAGACACCTAATCATAGCAATAGTTCTGGGTTCAGCACAGAGCACTGCAGCCATAAATCCATTAAAATGTTGTGGGTGTGATGATGCCTCCAATTCGTAAAAAATAAACAGCTGTAGCACGTGTCTAGAAACCTGGTTAGCCAAACTCTAGCTTCTCCATCTAAAGGATCCTCACAGTTATCTTCCAGCAGGGTGTCATACAATGACATAAAGCAGTAGGCAGAAGGCACCCTTCTCTGTCCTGTTAAAGCTTGGCTGCTGAACAGCTAATAATGTAAGGTAAATGCAGCAATTAAGCAAGAGGAAGACTTTTTTAATAAAAGTGACTAGTGTATGTTCTGGGAATGACAGGTTTTATTCCTTCCTCTGTTTTATCTGGTGGTGGCAACTGCCAATGTGTGACCAGCACCATGACACTGTTCTGGAGCTCAGTGAGAACGGGGACCGAGCCTTCCTGAACCAGCCTGCTCTGATGGAGTGATTCCATGTGTCTGAGGCATCATCCTGAAGCATTATTCCACGAGCCTTTTCCTGTCTCAGTTTCCTCATATTTAAGAATGAAAATAATTGCTCCAACCTATCTCACTGGGGTTTCTGAGGCTGGATTAGCAATTATGAGCTGTTACAAAATCTCTCGAGTACTGACAAGAGCATGGTATTATAATCAGTTTTCTGCTATCTTAAGTGCTGGATTTGGGTAGCTTGATGTGTGTGTTCTGTTGCCCTGCTTCAGAGGGACTAAAGGGAGAAGAGCAAGTCAGATTCAGAAAATCTTCTTTATTACTATATAATGAAGGGTAAAGGCACATTGATTCTTTTGACACATTCTTCTGGTTCCCGAAGAAGTCAGTTGTAGGATAGAGACTAGGGTTTTGATTGATACCTCTGTGCCAGTACTTCACTTCCATGAAGAACCTGTGAAGCAATAACCAATGTGAGCCCAACATCTCACCTTTGTGGGTAAGGATTCAGAATGAATGTTAATAGAAAAGTCCTGGCTAGAAGTCCCCAGCTGCAGCCAATATCTGTTTGTTCTGTTATGTTTATGATGACAAAAAGATGATTCAGGAACTGGTAAAAATGTATGAGTTTTCCTTGGAGGGTGCAAAAGCCAAGTGTGCTCTGAGGGCTGTCAGGAGTGGACCAGAGATACCAGTGGCAATTCCTCCTGATCAGTATCTACTACATCTTGCTTCCAAGGCTGCTCGAGGCTTCAGGTTTTCTGCAGAGGTCAGATAAAGCTGGGTGAGGGTGACAGGGAGGAGTCACTAACCATCCTTCCTGGGTAGCCAGCTGCCTTCACAGCCAGGATGTAGCCAGGCACGGTCAGCATGACATAGGTTTCAAATCGCCACGGTTAGGAAGTGCAGTAAGCAACAGGCCAACCATATTTCTTTAATGAGAAAAACACAGTGTCATACCCAGCCCCATAGCAGTTCTCTCTTCAGCCTGCCTGGAAGCTTCAGCTCCTTGTAAAAATTCTGGAAGAGTAAATCTTATCTTGGCCACCATCTAATGTGACAGTGATACTGATATAGGTGTAGATGAGGTTGTCCATCTGCAGCTTCTCAGACTTGTAGGTATTCCCCCTTTTCATATATCCTGCTCAAACCCCTTGCCCGGAGTGAAACCAAGCCGTATTTCACCCTCCCTGAGCCCACAGCCCTCACTGTTGGCCAGCTTGTGACCAGCTGATGGCCAGCAACCAGGGCGTTCTTACATGTCAGTCTCTGATGCTGATATTACTGTGTCTTGTAGCAAACGCTTCGCATTCCCAAGTCACCCTGGGTTTTAATGAGCCATATTTAAGCAACTCACCAGCGTCAAAATCCCTGTTATTATTTCAGCTGTGCCCCTGAGATAAGACAGGTGGTAAACAGATCCAGCCAGACAGCAGATTTGCCTGCAAAACGTGTGCTTGTTCTCTTGGAAATATTAGAGAGCGCTTGCTTGACTTGCCCTTTAGAAAAGCTTTGTTCTGTTAGGGCTCCCTACCTGCCCACAGCTTCATGTCGTCTGCGGGAAGCAGCTGAGGAAAGCACCACGTTCGCTTTTTCCACAAAGAAAACGCTTGATGTTCTGCTTGTCCTTTGTGTTGATCTGCAGCATGTACCCTCACAAGTGGTTTTCGCGGGAACGGAGGAGGAGAAGAGCAACAGCCTGCCACTGCCGATCGGCAGCTGTTTACCCACTGGGTTTGCATGTTGCTTCTCAGCAGATGACAGTTTCTGTAACTGGATCTCGCACCCGGAGCTACTCACTGCGTAGCAGAGCGACAGTCCTCGTGGCCATCGCTGCCCGGCACCCTAATGTTTGCAATCTAAAATCAGATTGAGATGGGCTTGTTCCATGAGGTCGTATAGCTGTTGGAAAATAGCTAGCCTCTAATACAATCAGCTCCCACGAACCAATCATTAGCAAATAGTCTAAGCATGATTTAACTATCCATCCCAAGTGCAGCATGCTCTTTGCTCCTCAGATGTGTAAGTCAGGACAAAACAACCGCATTCCCTGTCAGCTGCCATCTGTCAGATGGGTTTCTAATGTGGAATTTTTGAAAACAATTGTTTTTCTAAGCTTTTCTTTTAAAAAGGCCGTTCCATAGTGAGAGATGAGAGACACCGATCTAACTCCTTCTTAGCAGACCCTGCATGGTAGAAAGACCTTTGTGAGCAGTTACGCCCCAATACCACTCAGCAGAGATTAAGATGCTCCTCTTCTGCCAACTTCGTCACTAATGCCATTCCTGGCATGGTGGGAGGCTCAAGGTGGTGATTCCAAAGCTGCTTTTCCTAGCATGAGAGCAATCCCTGAAAAAAATGCCCTTTATTGTTATGCTAGCAATATTCTTTCTTGCTGGGAAAGGTGTTGAAAGCAGCAGGAGATTTTGTTTTCTGATTCAGTCTCCAACTAGAGTGAATTCTTGGCAAAGAAAGGCTTCCAACATTGATATTTGGATGGAGATTTCTGAAAGACAGGACTGCTTGTAAATAGAGTGTCTCCCATTCTTCTGCTGTTGTAAAGTATTTTGAATGTTTTCAGTGCATTTCAAACATTTTCCATTCTTGTTCTCTATTTAGCACTGTTGCATTCATAACCTTCTGCATGGTATTAATCATCATTATCAGACTCAACAACACTTCACTATGAAGCTAGAAAAGGTTTGGGAAGCGTTCCTCTTCCTTAGACAGAGTTTCATCCCAGAAAGCAGGATGACCAAAGCATGGCAAAGCTTGTTGTTCACCTAATAACCACAGCATGAAAGAGCATCCCAGAAATTGGGGGTTGGACCCGATGATCTCTCGAGGTCCCTTCCAACCCCTACGATTCTGTGATTCTGTGGAATCCTGGTAGATGGGAGTCCAGTAATAATTTCAACTCCAGCCGGTTTGGGAAGAAATTCACATTATCACAGAATTCAGGCTGCTTTAATGGATAGTTTCTTTTTCACCTGTAAATTTTACTACAAAAGTCCTGGCCAGTGGGGCCTTTCTTCTCCCTCACACCCTTGTTAACCAGATCCTGCTGTGGTGGGATGAGTTTGCATTAGGGGATGGTTTGTGACTCACAGTTTCCACTTATGGAGTAAAACCACACCCACTACAAAGTGTTCAGGAGCTAGCAGCAGCCTGTCCCTTGGAAATATCTGTCTTTGAAAAATGAATGAGTTTTAGCTAAGAGAGAGGATGTTACCTCTTCTAAGTAAATTATTGAAACTTGCAACCTGTTTCTATCTTTTCTGTATGAAAAATTAATGTACCCCAGGATCTTTTGCATTTTCACGGTAAAACAAATCTTTTTATAGGTTTTCCCCTCTTCTGGAGCAGAGAAATGGGTTTCCCACAGCCAGTGTCAGAACTCTTAGCTATCATTTGTAAGGACCCCCTGCTCCCTGCCTGCCCCAAAGGGGACAGGTCTGTTAATGAGCATTTAAGCATTAACATAACATAGCAGGCCCATTAATCTCTAGAGCACCGTGTGCTTCTGCCAAAGAAAAGCTGAGTCAAAATCGCTGGGTTTAAGATTTGTGAAGAACAAAACAAGGATTACTTTTGTTTTTCCATTCGTGTGCCTCACGAATCTCGCTCTCGGATTTAAGATTAATGCTTTATAAAAACCACGGTCAGAATATTCAACCTGGGTGCACAAACCAGGCTTTTATCTTCAAGCTGATGCACTGCCTTGTGACTTGCAGTTAGCATCTGCCTGGCTGCTTCCATGTAAGACATTAGCATTTCTAGCCCTGGAAGAGCCTGCATTTGGAGGCTTACTGAGCCTGCACTGAGCAGTGTTGGCTTTCCCTTCCATGTCCTCTGTGCAGGGTGGCTGGCTGGGAGCAAAGCTGGAGTGTCTGCTCTTCCCCAAGACGGCTCTCTTGGGCATTCCCACATCTTTACGGGCCCATCTTTCAGGGCCTTCTGCTTCCTCTCGTTACTTATTTATTGCCTTTAGCTGCTTATTTGGCTGACAGCGCACTTTCTGTCCTTGTACACCCTGTCCCCTCCGATGCGCCTCATACATTTTAAAGACAATTTTATTAAAAAATAAAAGCAGGTAAGTTAAATAACAGTTTGCCTGGCCAAGACCTCAAAGGAAGATTTAGCTGAGCTACAGTATGTGCTTCACGCTGTTATGGAAGCTGAGGCGGTACTTGGGTTTGCTTCTTTCACATCATTTGTTGCAGAGTACCCCAAGGAAATGCCACCAAGCTGCTGGGTAAGCAAAGAGTGAAGGAAAACACACCTACGAACTCTTTGGTGCTTTCTGATCTCTACACACGCAGGTGGATGGGTAACAGTGACATATTAAGGTTGGTATCGTGAGCTTAATGCCAGTCATGTATTGAAGGTTTACTATTTTGTTCAGTGAAATACAGCTGAAACAACCGATTTGGTCTTTATGGGCACCAGATGAAATTTTACATAAAAGCCTGCTGTGGAAAGTCCTTTGCCCTCTGGAGATGGATGATCTACAGCGGTCATCTGTTTCTTTCCTTGGTATTAATACTGTGAAGTGTATATCGAGCATCGCTTTGTGAGAAATCCTTTGGTATCTTTGTTAGGCATCATCCTTTGCTATAGCTTTATCTCTAGCAGCAAATCTGGTGTGCTTTGTACAGGCAGAATAGACGGCAAAACCAAGTTATTCTACAGAAGGAGGCCGTTCAAGCTTGAAGTGAGATTACTTTTTACAGAAAGGTGGTTTATCGGTCCCAGGGAGAGGTATCTGATCGGATACCACCGTGACAGACCGAACACAGCAGCAGCTGTAAGAAGACCTTCCCGAGGCGAGGGCCGGGCACACCGAAGGGAGTTCCCCGAGGAGGCGATGGCCCGACCTTCCGCACTTGCCAGGAACTGCCCAGGAACTCCCGCAGAGCCGCTGTCACCCTGCTCTGGACAGCGCCGACTCTCAGCCCGTGTCGCGGTCCCCCCGCCCGGCTCCGCGCTCCCTCTTCCGGGCTCCAAACGAGGGGCCCGACCCCTCTCCCGCAGCATTTCCAAAGCTCCTTCTTCTCCCTCGGCCCCAGGTCCCGCACCTCACGCAGCGGCCGCGCCCCGACCGTGTGTGCTTCCCCCGGCAGGCGCCCTAAGGGCCCCCGAGTGGCTCCCCGCGACCCCCCCGGCCTTGCCCGACACCNGCTCCGCCAGCCACAAGCACCCGGACACCAGTGGGGGCACCCCCAGAGGCTTATTCACGGTTTCCCCGGGGGCTCGAGCCTCGCTCCTGGCCGGGCAACGCCCACCGAGGGGGCTGCAGCTGCGGAGCCGGAGGTTTCGGCGGCGCTGCCGCTGGAGTGGCCCCGGCAGAGGGAGCTGGAGACCGTCGACCCCGTGGCTGAGGTATGGCGGGGCTGCCGGGCTGAGGCGGCGGCGGTGGTGCCAATGCCTGGGGTCCGTTGCGCCTGGTTTTAATGCTGTTAGTTAAGTAAGACTTTGTTTCCCTTAGCCGCACCGCGCCCGCGGTGGGCAGGCGTTCCGCGGCCGGTCGCGCTCGGTGCCGTGGCCTGGGCCCCTTGCCTAACGCACCATCCCCGTCAGTGCTTTCCCCGGCGGGTAAGGACAGCACCGTGCTGGGGAGAAACAAGGCCTGAAAGCAACGCGTGGTCTGGTAACGTCACGCAGTGAGTGACGGTGCCTCCAGGCTGGCTCATCCCCAGCTCGCTCCTGGGCCTGGCGGTGCTGCCGGGGCCGCAGCTGTCGGCTGAGAAGCTGCTTAGTATGCCGGAGGTGCCCTCCTCCTGCTTCTGGTTTCACTTTGGGTAATCAATCAGGCTGCTTTGGAAGTACGGCTTGCGATCCGTGATTTGTATAATTTGATTTGACAGTAATCCCATCGTTCTTACGCTTAATTGCGAGAGATGCCCCGTGATTCGTTCAGTTTCTATCTGTTGTTTTCCTTTTCCAATCATGGTTTTGTAATTTCCCAGCTAATTCTCGGGGGCTGCCGTGCGCCGTGGCTCCCAAGGTGGCCTGCCCCTCTCTGTGCCAAGCTCTGGGGAAGCGTGTGGGTCTGTACAGATCCTGCTTGTCCTTGCATGGGTTAAACTGTGGCAGCCTTACCTGAAATCTCTTCTCAAAAGTTGTAGTATTATGGGTGTTTCCTGCTTTGTATCCCTTTCCCCTCGGCTTTTTGTTTGTTTGTTTATAACAGCTCATGGTGTTTGCCTTCAGATGCTAGTTAATTTGAGCAGGGCAGGTAGTGCAGCTTTGGTATGTCAGTTTCCTGTCAGCTGACAAAGCCCGGCACTTTAAATGCCAGAGTGCTTGCTTTTCTAATCACCCATCCCTGGATTTGAATCTGAAACTTGTATCAAGTTCTCCTTGCCCTCCTTGAATGAGGTACAGGAAAAGCTAAGTATATCAAAATAACTTCCAGAACAGTGTTCTGAATGCAGGACTGAGCCAAGCAGTAGGAAATGGTGAGTGGAAACATTTATCATTGATTCTGTCTCTCTCTAGAGTTCAGGTATTTAATTTGGAAACACCTGGGATATCACCTGGAGTTCTTTACAGAGCAGAGGGGCTTTTGAAGAGAAGAGAGCTTTTATTTGTTCCTTAATGCTTCCTCATTGTAGGAGAAGAGATGGAGGTGTCACCTTGGTACATAATGCTTTGTCAGAGAAACTGTGCAAAAAGTGAGAGATGGTTCTCTTTGCAACCTCAGGACTTTCAAAGTCACATCTCTCTACTCCCAGAAATACCCCAAGGGTGTGGCTTGCTGGGAGAGATGTGGAGTCCTTGCTACCTGTGCTAGTGAAGCTGTGCTATCAGTATACAAAATAACATAGGAAAAGGAGATTTGGTTCCAGCGTGAAGTACTAGAATGACCTAGAAGCCTGGAGTTCTCATCCCTGCCTCAGGTAACACATGGTTATTTTACTAACTACTAGTGGTCCTTGGAGTAGCACTCAAAACTGAGTACCACCTTCTCTCAGGTGCATATTTGAAGTCCTTAGGTTTTCTGTAACAGCAGACAATTGTCATCAATAGGCAACAGCTGAGTGAAAACTGTCGACTAGTAATTTGGGATCTTGATACTTTAATTATGTGCAAGACCAAACCAGGTGGATGTCTTTTTCTTTCTTTACAAAATTAAAAGAAATAATTGTGATTTTTTTTTTCCAAGATTTCCTATAAATATAAATATTTCTGCATACATATAAATGGTAAGGTGGTACGGGCTTTTTTTCAATTACAGAAATGGCTGCTTTGGAATTAAGCAGTGTCACCAGAAATTAATGTTTTCATGTCTAAGTTGCAGTATGTGTAAGCACAGTGAAAATTTCAGGATGGAGATGTTAAAGCTAATGAAAAGAGTTATTTAAGCACACACATGTGCTAAGCATGTGGGCAAAAGGTGCAGAAAGAACTTCTAAAGCAGGATTTACATATATTAACTTTGTAGCTGTATGCATAACAGGCAATTATACAGGAGTTAATAAAGTAATAGTAATAATGATTTGTCCTAGGTAATTGAAATTTATGAAGCAGTTTTGGTGTTTCTAATAAAGCTGTAATGCCTTCGAGTAGAGTTAATGAGTATGATAGAAGCAACTAGCATGAATAAACTTAATTAATGCTGCATTTGTCAAACAAAGATAGTAAAATATTTTAAAAGGTTTCAGAATCTTAGTGTTGTCGTTACATAAATGGGAAACTGAGGTAGGAATGCACGTCACATTTCAGTTTGCTTTGCAACTTAAGTTAGAAGGGGGAAACTGGAATCTCTCCATCTGCACACCCTCTGCTCTTACTCTGGCTGTTACTTACTAACACTGTGTAAAAGTGCTGGTGTGCTTCGGCAGTACTTCCGTGCCTGGGGTATGTTTCCCAAACCTCCCTTGTTTTCAGCAGTTTGAATTCTTTTCTCACGTTTGCACCCTTTGTGCAGAGTGTTTGTTACCATTGAGTTCAGGTGTGTGTCTGGTACCCTGAAGTAAGCTGATTGCTCCTGGGTCAGGGTGTCACCCCATGTTCATTTGAGCTCTGTGAGATCTCCAAATGTGAGACTGTTTTTGTTTGAGCATGGATTACTCTTTAAAGTACTGGTTCTGTGCTTAGGGTTTACATTAAGGTTGGTTTCTTCATCTGAGAGTTTTCATTCTATATTCTTTCATTTCATGCATGCCATAGGGTATATTTCCAAGGTGATAGCAAGTACTTTTTCTTAACAGAAAATTCTGTGTAATTTGCAAACAAGGTAATTACTATCTGGTTTGAATGGTCCTTGCCTTACGTGTTTTGCAGGGGTTGCAGCTGAACAGAGAGTTAAGACCTCTGTGCTGGGAAGGGTTTGGTTTTCTTAATATTTGTGTTTTATTGCAATGTCAGTCTCCTAAACAATGCTCACTGTGGGTTAGGATGAAGCAGCACAGGAAGGATTCTTTCAGCATTCACACTGATCACGTTACTCTCCCTTGCTTCAGAAAAGGACTGGATTATAATGGTACAGATTGGTGGTGAGGAGGGATTTGGGGGGGGCAATGCAGTTAGGCACAGGGGAATACTTCAGTAGTAAGATAGTAGTAGTGGCAAGCAAGTCAAACTGTATTTGAGATGTGGTGTTAGTAGTGAGGAGCTCTGTCAGCAATGAGTAAGGACTGCAGAGGTTATAAGGTAAGGTGGACACATATCAGCAGGCTTATGTATCAGTACTTTCAGACCTAGGATTGGTTTATGGAATCAGGCTTTCTGTTTTCCTCCCCTAAAACAAAGGCTGGGGGTAGGGAATGGGAAGCAGCAGAAAGATATTTATTGCTGCTTGGTAGGAATGTAAATTAAGTAGCTAATGATGTGCACTGAATCAATGGTTTTCTCCTCTGTCGTCTTGCTGCAGATTGCTACAAACACAGTCTCTGCCCTTCCCTCACATATAAGCATGTGTAAATTTGACCATTCATAGGAGAGTCTCACCAGACTAAGTCTCAGTTTTGAGCATCTTCCCCTTCTACAGGAACCAGAAGTTTCTTGAATCAGGTGTTATCTGGCAAATCTCCACCAACACTTGTCATGTTTAGGATACATGTGGGAAAGATGGGTCTGGTTGCCAGAGCTCTGGGAACCACTCATTTATCTTTTTTTAAAGTAAGCAAGTGAGATTAGAAAGACTACAAAGGCAGATGGTGTTCCTCCACCACTCTCTCTTGGTAAATTCTGAAACTTTGATGGCAGCAGGGTTGGCTGAAGTTCATGCACTCCAATTGGGCTCCTTACACAGGGAATCACCTACAGTACAGGTGCCAGGAAGCTTCACGCATGCACCTTTTCCTTAAGCTGCATTTCTGGAGGGAGTTTCATAGAATCACAGAATGGTCTGGGTTGGAAGGAACCTCAAGGATCATAGAGCTCCACCCCCCTGCCACAGGCAGGGCCACCAACCTCCAGGCCTGGATCTACACAAGGTTGCCCAGGGCCCCATCCAACCTGGCCTTGAACACCTCCAGGGACGGGGCATCCACCACCCCTCTGGGCAGGCTGTTCCAGCACCTCTCTCTGTAAAAAACTTGCCCTAAGATCTAATCTAAACCTACCCTCCTTTAGTTTTAGTCCATTTCCCCTTGTCCTGCCATTATCTACCCTTTTAAAAAGTTGATCCCCCTCCTGTTTGCATGCTCCCTTCAGGTACTGGAAGGCTGCAATGAGGTCGCCCCGCAGCCTTCTCTTCTCTCAGCTGAAGAGAAATTAGTTTGAACTGTTACGAAGGAACTGAAGTAAAAATGTTCCACATCCTTCATTATCAGGAGGAAGATAAAGAAGAGTTCAGTGGTATTCATTACTAGGCATGCTATATTTGGCAAATGATAGAAAAAGAAGCAAAGGGGTGATGGCCTTAGGTGAGATCAAGTCTGATCTAGCCAGCAGTGCCGAGGAGCCAAGAGAATAATTAGACTGCCACAAGCAGTAAAAATGTATGAAGCTCCGTCTCATGCCAGTTGACCTTTAAATTTAACCTAGGACTTTGTCAGCTTAACCTAGGAATGAGGAAGGTGTGGTTCAGTTCTTTCTGAGAACTGGAGGAGCCATCAAAGTCCACTATGAAGCATAGGTCACTGGGCTGTGGGGTTACTGGCCATAGTGCTTGCTTCAGTTGCTTTAATGTAAGAAGGGGGTGTGACCCAATCCCAAAGTGTAGTCTCCTGACCGAGGTATCACAATTAGCCCTTTGAAGGTCAGGTTTAGATAGCTTCCCAGATTTGATCATGTGCAGGGTTCTAATTTTTTCTTGCTGAATAATCGAGTTTCCACCCTAACTTCACTTGCCAAGCTCAAGGCTTCCTTCCTCATGTGCATAGGAAGCCGGGGCTGTAGCTTAGTTTGGGAGCTGTCTGCTGGAAACTGCTTCATTCAGCACAGAGACTTGCAAAATACAGCACAGAGCCTTGTCTGTGCCCTGCAATTTTTCTCTTCGGCAGGTAATAAAGAAGGTAGGTGACTTCTTTAAGGGAGTGCTGAAAAAAACATTTTGCTTTATTTTTCTTCTTGCTTTTAAATCCTTTTCCTCCACTTAGGTGTTTTATCTTCTTCCCATGCTTATTTTGCCCCAGTGCTCAGGCTGACCCGGAGAATTAGGGATTAGCTGTCAGGGTGGTAAATTCAGCTCCTTCCCAAGCCGCTCTCGTAATCCTCACTGTCTCTGAGGATCACTCAGGCAGGGAGGTGTGAAGAAAATACTGCTGAGAAAGTGTGAAAAGAGGGGAAAAAAACTTGCAGTAACAAAGATGCTTTTCCTTTCACACAGTTATGGTTTCTTCCTGCTTGTTTAATACCTTATACACATCCTGATCCATGAACTGTATATTCTCTGGACAGCATGTCACTTAATTATTTTTCACTGGAATGAAAAACTGTAATTCCACTAAATTAAAAATAGAGCTGCAAATGGGCTCAGTTTGATCTCTGTGGCGTCTGAGACAGAGGAACAAGATTAATTCCCGCAATTAGATGTTAATTGATGTCTGAACATGTCTATTCCTAGAAACAGCAAGACCACATATAGCATAACTAGCACCATTAAAACTGCATCGTCTTCCCTCTGTGCTCAGCAGGCATGGAACTGGAGGCTGGGGGAGCTTGCTAGGGACCCATGCCTCAATGGAGCGGTGGGAGTGCTGTGAAGTGAGAAGGAGCTTGTGATGAGGAAGAGGGAGCGCAGCCTCTTTGAATGGTTGTGATCCAGTGGTTAAATGCACAGTGTATTAAAGAACAACTGTGGTTTTGTTTGTTAAACATACATCCGCTTTATTTTCATTTCATTGCTGGTCAAGTCTGCTTGAGATTGACATCATAAGCAACTAACTACAAAGCTTTATTGCAAGCTGATGAAATACCTGATAAAGAAAACAGAAAAGGGTAAAAAAAACCAAAAAACCCGACCCAGAAATTTTCTTTGGCCTTTGAAAACCATATACTAACAGTTTTGATTAAATGGAATGAGAGGTCACTGAATCTGGTCTTCTACCTACTGTGTGTAACAGCTTCAGCTACATCCATTTCAATAATGAAATTCTGTTTCTGTGCTGCCTGTGCCGTATATATAAAGCACCATACACTGTATATATTTCATTTTGTTTCCATTTTACAATGCAGTAAAAATCTTTTTCAACTAGAATAGATGTTAGCCTTGGATACTGAAGTGCTGAATAGAATAATAAATCCTGTGCATCACTAGCTTGACTTTCATCCAAGAGTCTCAAAGAGCTTTACAAACATCAAGTAATCTTTCCAGCATGCCCATCACAACTGGAGAGTGTTATCACTGCTCTGCAGCTATTATTATTAATTTGTATTGTTGCATCTAAGAACTCCAATCAGACACGGGACTCTACTGTGTATATAATGAAAAGTTACGTCCTGTCCTGAAGACCTTTGTAAAATTATATGAAAACAGGANAAAAAGGGGGGGGGGGGGGGAGGAATTGTAACTTGGGAGTGACCAGTGCTGGAACAGCATGGTTTGTCCAACCATTGTCATGTGTCTTGAGGGTGCTGCAGTAAAGATGACACCTGAAGAATTTCAATGGCTCTGGATTTTCCTGCGTGACTGCTTCTGTGTTTAAAGGGCAGCACAGGAAGGGTATGCCTGAGGCACACTTGTTTTGATGAGCTCTTAAGTTTGCCTCCATACTAGCAGAAAAAATTTTTGAGTGGAAGTAACTGAACTGTGAAGGAGTGAAGACTGTTGCTTTATGTGTGGTAGTAACACAGATGGAACCAGTGGGCTGAGTAAAGCAGAGTAGCCAGCCCCTTGCCCTGACAGAGCTGTCAATGAACTGAATGTGGATAGTGGGGGTAATGACAGAGCTCGCTGTACCTGCACCCTGTGGTGATACCAATTCTATATTCCTGTTTCCAGACATGCTTAGTGAAAAATGCTCATCAGGAAAAGGGAAGTACTAGGACTGCACCACTGTATGTAGAATATTGTATACGGCCTGGTCGCCTGTGGGCAGTTAAACCATAGCAGATGTGAAGAGAGCTCTTCTGATGATTGAACACCTGCAGAAGCAATTTTGGGAAGCAATGTCTGGCATGTTTAGGCTGTGCAGTGAGTCTTCCAGCTTTGGGCTTACCCTTGCATCCTCTGTGTAATCTAGTAAGTGGGGCACTGTTTTGGGGGGAAGGAAGAACTGGAAGAACTGGCTGCTGGCTGCTGCACTCACACAGCACCAGTTCCAGCCTGTTAGCTCAAGTTTGTTAGTGTGGGCTCCTGTACCATCCACACCATTACTGCTGGCAACCTTTGCTTCCAAGGCCTGCCTCAGTGGCTGCTGCCTGTGAGCTGGGCAGAATGTATACCTGCTGAAATCTTCATCTCTTCCTTAGCATCATCAGCAGGTGTAGTAGGCAGCTGCTGTGCCAGAGAGCTGGGGTTTGTGAATCTGGGTCTGGATTCGCTCTGTGTTTCATGAAATGTCTCTGCTTAAGAAATTCCTCTTGTGAAGTCTGTGTTCTTTCTGCTCTGCCATGTTATTGCTGGCGTTAATCCAGAATCACACAGACTTTGTGGCCTAGGGGCATGTCTTCCAACACAAGGACAATGGACATAATATAAACATTGGTCTGTGCATTGAATATAACAAGTCAGGCTGAATTGGAAACTGGCTGTTGGTTTGTTCTCATCTGGACTAATGACCGTACAGAAAGCGATTGGGTCTGGCTGGGACTTGCACAGGTGGAAGAAGAGAGGGGTGACACTGTGGGTGCCTGCCCTTTAACATTACCAAATGCCACGTTCCTTTTGTGTGCCTTGTTTGTCCGTTCACGTCTCCCTGTTGGGTTATAGTGTCTGCGTCTTGTCCTTCGCCATAATCCTGTCGCCATTTTAGTGCTGCCAGTCTGTTGTAACCGGTGCAATACCTTGCAGCTGGTGATGCTTTGAAGGTGTCACTGGAGTTGAGGATCCAGCTCAAAGGCAATCAGCCAAGGCTGGAAAAAAAGACACTCTGCACAGATGAGAGTAGTATTTTACTTGGCATGCTGGCAGACTGCCACAGGCTGTGATTTTTGCTAAATTCTCTGAGGTAATATGGGTTCAGGCTTGGTCAGTTCTTAGGTGGGAGAATGCTAAGGGAAAATTTTGTGCTGCAAGGACTGCTGATTTTTGATGGAGGAGCTGGCATTCCTCTCTCCTCAAGGGCAGCCAGCAGTTTGGTGTGATAACTTCTGGAAGTGCTGTCATTTGTGCATGATGTGAAAATTGCATCAAGTTTATACTGCAGTGGAAAACTTCCCAAGGCGCCGAGAGCCTTCCTCTGTATGGCCTGGTCAGACTGCCGTGCACACAGCTCCAGTGCTGCTGCCCTAAATCCACATCCATACGGGAACGAATGTTGGAGGGACTGTATGTGAAGGAGTGTGTTTGCAGGAGGAGACTGGCTGTGAAGTGTTACTGAGGCACTGGTGATAAATGATAGCTTAGTACAGAATTTTAGCTTAAGCCAGATGGAAGTGTTTTTACTTCGTGTTTGCAACGGGTTAAGGGCCTACGTGGTGTTGGCTGGTGTTACTCAATGGAAAAGCTGTAGTTTGTACACCATGGTAACTCAATTATTTGCTGTCTCCATCCAGAATAAGACTGCAATCTCATTTGGACATGATTGTGGGAGTGTTTTTTTTAATGCCAAAGAAAGGTGTTGTGTTGCCACTGTGCTCAGGGGGTAGTGATTTATCTCTGTTTAATCCATGTGTTTAATTTTTCTGTGTGGAAAGGGGTGAGCTTTGCTTGCTTCCATGCAGGAAAGTCAGCAGAAGGAAAGTGCTCCTCATATTTGAGGTTTTCTTTCTGTAAGAACACATTCTTTGTGGTTGGGCCCTTTGCAAGTGAGGTTAGGTCTAGCAGTAAAACTTCAGTGGTGGAGTGAGCATGTGGACTTTTCTAGTGTAAAGAAAGGATAATGAGATGTACTGATGCCTTGAGTTATCTCTAAAGGGCATCTCTCTGATGCTTGTGGCATTCTAAATGCCATGTGAAGCATTTCAGTGCTCTGTTCTGGCATTGTTTGGCACCTAGGTTTCATGTGGGATTTCTAATACTTTGTTGCCTTTAGACTTTGGTATGACTGTAGAGACTCACAGCAAATATTTCTGATGCTATTTTAGTGTTTTTGCTGCCTTTTCAAATCTAAGATGAAAAAGAATGTGATGAGCCACCTAATCTTTTCTTTTTTTTTTTTTTCCCTCTCACCACTAATTGACTTGATCTTCCCTTTATACTGCTGAAGGTAAGATGCTGCTGTGCACTTGGAGCAAGGAGGAAAACTGGCAAATGCAAGTTAGGACAGCTCAGCTGCTACTGAGAAATCTGTACTGACTGCACTGATTTCTCCTCTGCATCTAGAATGACAGAACTGCTTGAGAGAGAGAGGGTGGGGGCCAAAGATTAACCACTGTAACCTGTCTTGCCTTTGAATGGGAAATCTGTGTACGTTTTACCTGCTGGGTGCCTGTTTAACAAACTTGGTAAAATTATTCCAAATGAGAGAAAAGACCCAAGCCAAAATATGCCATCTCACATGTCCTGTTTGGATGTTAGGGAAACAAGAGGTAGAGGGCTGCTGCATAACTGTAACTAGCAGATCTATTTTTGCCATTTAAAAGGTACTTCTTCAAGTTTTATCTGCAGGGTTCAGCATCTGACATTGATTGGCTTGTATAGCTTGTTTCTGGTATTCTGATCTCAGTGAAAATGCATTGAAGAAATCAGAAATGGAACAAATTAGGCACCGAAGCCCTCCCCATGCTGCCTAATTGGAGGCATCTATAAACAGCAAGCAACCCCACAATATCTCTTTGAGGATGTTCATGATTGTTTCCATGTAACCCTTGTTGGCAGCTGGGAAAGGAAACTGTAAAAAGGGAGAGCTTTTTAAAAACGTTTGGATTACAGGTTCACACAGCTCATTTAAAAACAAAACAGAAAATAGAGCTGCTATGCAAGCCATCTTCCTCTGATTCCTGCACAGTGTAGTAAACACATACCACTTCCATACAGTAAGGAGAAGCCATTCAGAATGAGCCAAGCCACTGCACAGGTTTTAAGGCCATCTGGCACACAGTGCTCAACTGTCCATCACTTGAGACCCAATGTTACCTCTGGGCTCGTGGAGACCTGCTGTTACCTCCCTTTCTTTATTACTGTCATTTGTTGACATCAAGAAAGGGAGGTTACGGAAGATGTTATTTATATGACTAAAACAAATGCTACCTTTTTGGTAGCTGCCTTCTGCTTAGTTTCTTCTTTGTAAAGGGAAGAAGGATACTGTCTTTGTAGTTCTTAATGGATTATTTTTAAATTGCACATCAAATCTGATGACAGAAATGGAGGTTCAATGCTCTAAGTTTACCTTTTCTACCTCATTGTTCCCAGGTCTTCTGTTCATGCTGAATGACTTTCTAGTTACCCTTGTCTGCAGGAAATTCATTGCTTTGGGTGTACTGTAGCAGTGCAAGTCTTAGGCACATCGTTTGAGCTTTGCTTGGGTAGTTCTTGGGGTTTGTTTTTTAGTAGATTTAAATGGTACCAGATGGTACCATGGATGCAGCAAAGGGGTGTAGCTGCTTGGTTTGTTCAGTGTTGCAAGTGCTGTGTGTTACAGCAGTGAGCGAGCTGCCTGTTTGTCATGTAGCTGTTGAAATACTGTGGAAATACTTGCACCTTCTCTCAAAAAATAGCCATTCTTCTTGGATATGAAAACCTTTTAGAAGGAAAGAAGAGCAGTGACATAGGTAGGGAAGCTCCAGCAGAAGAGACAAGAGGTCCTCTCCCTTTCTGCAAGGACAGAGTGGTGGGGAAAGGAGGATTTGCTTAGAAACTATTTTATTGACTGCTTTATCATGTGAATATATATTTTTTTTAAATCTATTTGAAGAGAGCAGTTATTTTAGAACCTAATAAACTAGAACATATTCTAGTTTAGAGATTGGGACCTTCTGGGTGTACTTCTTTGTGCTCATTTGAAAGAAAAGGTGGGGAGTAGTTCCACATGAATACTCAAGCTGATTCAGGGTCCTGTCACAGCCTATTTTTCTTCTCTCCTTCTACATTAATTGGACAAATGGAAAATAATGAAGAGGAGACATGGAACAGGCTACTTGGATCAATAAAAATGTCAGTTTGGCTGCATCAATGTAATCAGCAGAGCTAATGTCATTTGGCTAAATAAATGGGTGTGTGTTTTGCAGCACCATAGTTGTCCAGAGTGTTTTAATAGCAAAGATGATGACAGAGTTCAGCAGCTGCAGGCTAGTGTAGCCTGGTGATCTTGGAGCAGAAGAGACCTTGCCCAGTTTCCAACAGGAAATGGTCTTTATGCCAAAGCACCATCTATGCTGAGGTCAGTGTGGTCCATGAGGCTCAGTAGGGCAAGGTTGGGCACAGATTAGTTGCCAAAATGACAATTCTGACAAATATAAGAAAAATGTCAGGTTTTTACTGAAGCCTGGTCAGTGTTGCTGCTGCTGTAGTACGGTGGTAGTGTGGTGATACTACTATGCTGTGCAGCACTGTGTGGCTAGCAGCTTTGCAGTCAGAGCTCAGCGTTGAATTTGCCCACGACCCACAGATTTAGGTTGGTGGCAAGGATTCAACTAGATGTGCTGTGGACAAGTACAGCCCTGCCACTGCTGGCCAGGTTTGCAAGCTGCCTTGGTCCCTGCCTCTGCATGCTGAGCAGTGCACCCCGAGCAACCCTCCAGTGACCGGCAGAACTGCTGTTGCCCTTGTGTGGAGTAGAAGGATGGTCAGTGCAGCCATACCGATGTAGTTGTTCATTGTGCCCTTAGGATGACTGCCTCTCTCCTGGCATCAGATCCTCTTGTTGCTATAAAGAAGTGTTCCTTCTTTTGCTTGGTTTGTTTCCCATAGCAGGTAAGGAGAACTCTTTATGCAGCAGTGTATCAAAGGTGCATAATGCTATGCATCTAATTTCTATCTACAGAATTGTTACTAGCAATACCAAACTGAAACTTTTTGAGGAATGTAATTGTGTGTAGTCTTTGCTGCCCAAAGAGATGGCACCAAGCTCAATTTCAGGGCACTAAGCATTTGTTGGGTTTTTTTAAGTTTTGGTATTAGCCCAGAAGTCTTGTGCAATTCTGCTGATGCTGCAGCATTTCCAGCAAGGTTTTCTTTTAACATCAGAGGAAAGAGAAGGCATTGTAATGGTCAAACTGAAGGACCTGCTAGCTTATATAGGGACAAGTTTCATTTTGGCCAGATACCAAACGTCTTCATAGTAATCTGATACATTTCTTACTTAGCTTTACTTCTCGACAGCTAAATGCTTCAGTTCAATAAATCCATTGATCATCAGGTAACTGGAGATGTGAAATTGGGATGCTACCAAAGACCTGATCTGTGGAAGAGGTAGCCATGTGAGATGGGGGAGAATGTCTACTTTCTAGGCTGCTAAAACTTAAAGGAAAGCTCTTTAAATCCTGACCTTCATCTTCTGGGTTTGCTTTATTCGTGTTCTCCTTCAGGAGCCACATACTGGCATTATTTATACTTAGTAAAATAAATGTGTACCCTTCCTCCTAAATGCAGGAAGCTTTGTTTCTGGTAGAAAAGGGTTTCTGAAATTCATACGGACAGACAGCCTGGTAATAGTATGTATGTAATGCTTTTTTACAAGTATCTCAGTGCTTTACAAATATGATTGCATGCTTTGATCCCTTTCCCAAAGGGCAAATACCTCTGGGAGGAGACAGCCACATTTGCAACAGCGCAAGCAAAATCAAACACCCTCTTGCTGCCAGAAAGAGAATAGTACTCCAGCTAACCTTAGGCAGCTCACATGACTTGAAAGAAGTTGTCAGTCTAGTGTAGAGCTCAGTCACCCTGGCTACTGACCTGTCCTTTTGATAATCTTCCATGTCTATTTGTTTTTCATGTCTTGTGAAAGTCAAATACTGAGCGAAAGCATTAGTTCAGGTTGGAGTCAGATACCTTATGTTGTGTCTTGGCATTGTGCAGTCACTGATGCAGGGCCCATCTTGAGCAAACAGAGAATCTCTGAGACTGTGATACAGAGACCAGCTGTTTCTGTTCCTGAGGAACAGCTTTGTCTTGGTGTGCCCACAGGTTGGGTCAGTAACTAAAACTAGCTTCTGCAGGAAGCCTGGTGACCAAGCTGATAAAATGGGCACTGTCAGTTCACTGAAGGAACTGCTTGGTTCTGCTTTCAGCCTGGCTTCTGAGAGAGGCCGGTTAATCCCAAATAACAGCAAAGTGATTTCCCTTGCAGCAAGCCAGGAGGGCATTGCACCCCCCTACACCCACACCAAGCCTCCCAGTGCCACCAAATACCAAGCCACCACTGCAATTTTGGAGAAGAGTTGGTGGGATATAAGGAGGTTTGTGTGGAGCATGTGTCCCTTCACTGATGTTGGCTTGTCAACTGCTGGAACAAGACTTGGAGGATGGGGAGAGGGAAGGTTTCACCATGGACTTCATCAGTCCAAGGTGGCACAGGGGCTTCTATTCTTTTCCCCTTCTCTTCTAGAGCTTTTGATCTAGCTTTTGCCAGTGTTGACAAGTGCCACTACTCTGAGGAGAGTCTGCAGAGTGCAGGCAGATTGTGGCTGAGCAGTGTAGGGTAGAGCATAAAACTAACGCAGGAGGTGCCTCACGAGCTCCAGCACTGCACAAACACTGAACTGTCAGTACCTTACACATCCCTACCCTTTTTCCTGCCTGCCAAAGGTGATGCAGGAAATTTCACTCTGACTTCTCTCTGCAGAAGCAGGGTGGCTTCTTTTCCTCTTCCCAGAGAGATTGGCACAGAGGTCTTAGTCTGGCCTGGAGACTGAACTTCTTGATACTGCCTATGACTTTGGAGGGGTGAGGAACTTGTAATCCCCACTGTGATTGGCATACGTTTCGTCTGCGAGCTTGGTATAGCAGTATGGATGAATACGTGAACTTGAATCTTCTACGTGGGTGGGTTTGGACTGTAACACCACACTAGAGCTGGCTACCATGTTCCAATAGCTGCAGGATAAGCAGGTACTTTAAAGCCCAGTATTACTTGTCTAGTCTTGCCAAATTATGTGACCAAATTGCTGAACTGCCCACAGGTGAAGGTTGCATAGTCTGTCATCTCTTGTCAAGTAATGCCTCTGTGTGTGGAGCGTCCTAGGCCTGTGTAACTTGAGGAACACAACCAGGTTCTGTATCCTCAAGAAGGAAAGATTTATTTTTTAAAAAATGTATTTAGTGTTGGGTTTTTTTGGTGAAGTTTGACTAAGGCTTAGTTTGGTGCCTCACCAATACACAAGCTGTTTCACTTTCTCTGTGAGGCCCACATGCCAGCAGAGAGGTAATACAAAAGACTTCTTAGAACAGCATCATGTAAAACCTTTATCTGTCACAAGCCTTTGTTCAGCTGCTTTCATTGACTGTAAGAGTTGGTGTGCAATGCTTGTACTTTTGTCTGGTTATGCTGGCATGGATACTCATGGATAGCAGATCAAATAATTTATACCCAGCAGAAGCATGGCATGGAAACATGCTTCTGGCTGAAGTGAGCAAGTCACTTTATTGTTGGGGATATTTTAAAGTGAAGAGTATTGACCTGGCAGCTTTGAATTACCATGCTGATGAATTCTGTGCAGGAAGACTTTCCACAGGTTCCTTGGAAGAATTTGTTACTTTAGGTTTTTTTGGTGGGTTGGTGGTGCTTTCTGAGAAATTGGAACTGTGAGGTTATGTTTGAAACACACTTATTCAAATTCATTTTTGAATATTTTACATAAAACTCTGTAATCCTCATAGTAGACAGTTAGCTCCATCTGGAATGTTTTGTCTTCAGGCTGCTCCCAAAATAATTGTCCTAAAAGATGCCAACTGTTGCCTAAAGAGATCTGTGTGGCTGTTAAGTGACTTAATCAGGGCTGGTGTGAAATAAATGGTTAAACACTACCTTAATCTCTCTGCTTTGCTGGATGTATGCAAACTGCATAGGGCCCAACACTTGTTTTGGTTCCTGTGGAGTGATGTAAGTACCACAGGCTGTTGAACATCCTTCCCTATCTTTCTGCTATCAGCCAAAGGCTGAGAAAAGTCCCCCCACCCCAAAAGCACAATTCGATCGCAGATCAGCACTGCATTATTTAATACAATTTATCTCTTTATAAACAATTTTATTGTTTCACACAACAAACGTGGTTAAAAAGAGCAGGTACAATATACAACTTCATTGCCTTCAGGGACTCGTGGATGATCAGTTCTGTGAATCCTGAGCTCTTTCAGGCCTTGAGATAACAGTGCAGACCACCACAGCAGCTGCTGAGCCAGTGGGTAACTAACTTGCACACAGGAGCAGCTGAGGCAGCGTAATAGGCTTTGCCTTCATTATCCAGAGGACAGTAAAGGAAAGGAACCAGCTCTGATCTATGCAGGAAGTTTGGCTTGGGTCTGCTTGGCCCAGGGTTTCTACGTCAATCAAATCTGCCCATTTCAGTAGTAGCAGCTGAGAATTATTTTGATGAAGCTTGATGTAAAACCAAATAAACCCCCAGTATCCACCACATACTAATACTTTATCAATCACAGGGATGTAACTTAGGGTTACTTGGCAAATGAGCGATAGCTTTGAGTTTCATCCACAGTGCAACATTGTTTGGCCTTTCAGTTGGTAACCCAGTGACTGGAATTCATTCCTGGTCCGGGCGCGAATTCAGAACCGCAGAGGCCCTGTTAGCACTGCGTGCGTATCCGCAGTGGCCGTAGGCTCAAGCCACCCTTAAGGTTCCTTGTATGTGGAACGGTCACAGGGAAAGCTAGGAGCTGTGAAGGAAAGGCTTAAACTGGAAGTACAATCTGCTACAGTGCATTTAACACTTAACATTTTAATTGCAATGGGAAACAGCTACTGACAAGCATCACTATCTTCAGATGTGATCATCTCTGCTGTTTTGCCATCTTAACGGAACAACTCGGGGCCCCCCAAGTTTAGGGGCCCCCCAAGTTTAGGGGCACTGTAGCCAATGAGGGAGAATTTGCAAATGGGATGATGGCAAAAACCTGCAGAAATGACACAGAGAAGCCAGGGCATAAGGAAACAAAAGGAATGCAGGCCTGCATGTGCCCTAGAACATAGGCTGGCAGAACTGTCAGATTGTAACTTTCAGTGAGCGCTGTTTCCCCCTTCCAACTGATTTAGCAGGAGTTGGTGCCTTAAACAGAGGCAAAGTATTGCTGTTAAGGTAGCAGCTGGAATATGGTCAGCACCACCTAGCTGATCCTACACACGCAGGCACCCTTCCCAGGGTTCCGTGCCCCTGGGAATAGCATGATACAGGCTAGTGAACAGCGTCCCTAACCCAACTGTTAGTATCCACTCAAACCTCCCAGCTGTGGGGGGAGTACTTTTAACGGAGTTGCAAATGAGCATGATGGTGCTTCCAGGAGTAAGCCTATAGTAGTTGATAATTACTAAACCACAGCTACTATTAAAACAGGCACATTGAACTGTTTCCCCAGAAGACAAGCCCAGCAAGGACTGATGGTAGGTATGTGGGTGTGCAGAACACAAGCTGGTTTTAGCCCAGCAGCGTAACTTTGCTTCAGCTGTTGATGTCCCAGGAGATTCCATGTGCTTGTGTCTGTGCATGTAAAAATCTGTTTGGAACTATTATTGTTGGCAAGACCTGAGACCAAACAGTCAAAACCAGAAGGAGGACAAGGGGTGTGCAGTGTTACTTGAAGACAGCATATAATTCATAACCGCTGCTTACCTTACTAGTATTTTAATCTATAACATGGAGGGTAATGAAGGGGAAAAGTCTGCATGTAGACAGAATAAAGGTGACACCTCTGGCTGATGTGCACATGACAGACTCTCCAAAGCAGCAGGATCCATGCAAAGCTGGTACAGGTGAATTGGTTACAGCATTTTTAGCTCACCCTTACTTTAAAATTCTAGCACAGATAAGACCAGTCGTGCTTGCCAACAAAAGTTAAAATCTAACTTACTCTTGGAGCTCATCATCTTCCTCCTGCTGCTGCCAAATGTTGTATGTTAAAAGAGGTCTCCAGAAACTGGCCAAGCTAAAGCTTTCAGAAATCTAAAGCAAATGTAGCGTCCTTTAAATGCTGAAGGGGAAAAAAATAGTCAAACTATTGCTAGAATAAAGAACTCTGAATTTAGCTTATCTAGCAGAAGGCTCAGATTCTCTTTTCCCTTCCCTAAGTCTTGCATTTATTTGGTCCTTTGAAAAGTAGAGAGATGAGACTAAGCATTTCAGTAGTTAACAATGATCCTTCATTTAGTTTTCTTCATGCAAAGTGCTGATCATGCACGCATTCCTTTCAAAAGATGATAGAATCCCACTTCTTTTAAGGATTGCTGCTTTACTTCAAAGAGATCCCGAACAATTTAAGAGGAGAAAAATTCCCAAAATCTTCAAGTCTTCTGAGGACCCTAAAGAGAGCTCCTTCTGGTGTTACATCTCTGATACAGTGGATGGCTGCAACACTTTCAGAGATGTCAACTTTTTTCCTTTTTTATAAAAAAATCCCACCCTCACGTGTTCAGAACTCTAGTTGGAACATGGTTTTCCTTGAGCACACTGGCTAGAGGAAAGGAAAGTGTCTTCTGCAACTCTGAGAATAAAAGGGATAGCAACAGTGAAAGAGTGGGTGCCATCTGACCTTTCATGAGAAGGGAGAGCCGAGACAAAAGTAGGTCTCTATAATTTTATTCTCTTTACTTACAGTCACTGCACCGTGCTACAAGTTATTGACTCACAGCATCCTATGGCATGTTACTAGCTTTGCACATACCTAGCAGAAAGGAGCATTCTGCTTACGGTCAAACCATTGCCATCACCACTTGCTACTATCTGAAGAATAGACCCTTTGTTAGAGGATGCAGTCATAATCTTTAAAAATTATACATATTTCAGTAATCTTTTCCTAATGCTTCAGATGTATGTATTGAACTTGAAATAATTTACAGTTAGTCTTATAAAGTTCTGATAGTTTTTCTTCCAAAGAAAATAGCAGCATATTGCAAAGTAGGAAGGTCCTGTAGCAAAATATGTAGTTATTACTAAATAATCCATCAAAATTGTTTTCTGACAGTCCTGTTTCATTACTTTGCATATAACATGTTGCAGAATTGCATCAAACTCTACACAGGTATATTCACAAATGTAAAGCAGAAGTCTTCTGTAATAGTACCAGGTCAGGAAAGTTTGTGCTGTTTGGCAAGTAGTTATTTGCCTCTTTAGCACAGCGTGGGCTGAGCTGACTCCAAGAGGAAGGTGGATGTGATCGCTAAGCACTTGTCAGTTTGCATCCTCTGCCTCCTGCTTTCATGCCTTCTCCTGCCTTGACTTCAAACTGGAAGATGAGCCATGCAGAGTTTATGGGAAGGTGTGTGGGAACGTCAATGCTGTGATACTGCTCATAAAACCTACAGCCTAACATCCAGAACTAGTAGCTCCTGTTTGCCTTAAGTTTCAGTTAATTGAATAAATAGCCTATCACTGTAGTAAGATACACAGGGAGGTCATCGCTTTACAGACCAAGGTCCATATTTTTCATCTGCTTGATCTGATGTGCAGGGGCTGGCAAGAGGAGAGCTGATGCTTTTTTTTCCCCCCCTCATGTGGTGAGTACTGAAAAGCCCAAAAGAGCAAGATTCAAGCCAAACCGCTTTCAAATTCCCAGCTGTACATGCTGACTGTCTCCACAAAAAGGAAAAATGAATGGAGACTGGGAAGAGAAAGAAAAATCTGTCCTTCTCACTGATATCTTTGAAAACTGTTATTTAAGAGTGGCTCTTTTCAGCAGCATTAACTTTTGTTCTCCTGGAAAAGCTTCTGATAGCGAGAGATAAAGGCCACTATTGCACAACTCCACCGTGTAACGTGTGCGCCGTGAATACTTTTGAACAGTTTGATCTTATGCACTGTTTTTCCACTATGGTCCTTTGTGTAGCAAAGTATGTACAGACACATTCTCAGTTCAGCAGAAGATTATGAACTGGTTAAACAAGAACTGTATCTTTACACAGCAGGTCCTGCAGTATCAGCTTCTGTGCAGAACCACACTTGCTACTGCTTCTTTTAGTTTTGCTCCGTGTGCAGAATTCTAATCAGGTATTTGAGTGATGAAATAAACATCTGGTGCTAGTAAATACAGTTCTCTTCAAATAGGGTTGTCTTAACGTTTCCATTTGTCTTCCAGGTATAAAAGTTCCCAGGAGCATACAAAATTCTTTCCAGCGTGAATTGGCTACAATCTCATTGTGACATTAAGGGATTACTTGAGTCAGACCTTCTCTTTGCTGATGACCAACAATTTCAGTAACCACACTTTGACAAAGAGATTATCAATTCATTTGTCCAGGCATTTAACTGTGTACACATCACCTGTGAGCACAGGTGTTATCAGTTATTCCACTGATGCATTTCTTGGAGTTTGTTTAAAAAAAATGGTATTTTTATGACACTGTAAGTATCAGTTTCCTTTCCCAGTAAATGTTTGTACTGAAGCAGTCAGTGTAAGATAAAAAAGTGCTTTTATCCCTTAAACGTTGGAGTGTAGTTACAGAGGAACTGCTATGACTGTATAATGGACACAGCGCCACAAGGAATACCAAGTTAAATATATACAGGACACTGTGGTCAAGCAGCCAGAGCATTATGACTTGGCCCGTGAGAAGGGGGTCACACAAAATTCAAGTTTTGATTGTATTTACCTCCTAAGGAATAAATAAAAGCAGTTAAGCAGTTAATTCTACTTTTGGACTGCTAAAATTGAACCAGGACTCTTTCCGAGGTGTTGCCTGTGCACTACCAGAGAGTCGTTCATGTTCTCAGGTACCTCACTTTACAGGCACATTGCTTCTCCTTCAAGACCCTGAACTGCTTCAGAACAGAAATTGGTGCACATAAGGCCAGGCTCCTGCACAGCAACCTTCCTGGGCAGTTCTGATTTTTACTCAAAGCCTTGGCTTGCACCCAGCTATAGGTTTGAAACCTGATGAAAAGGCAGAGGTTTCACATCACTTACCTTGACTACAATGCAGCCATCTTGTTGAGAATCAGAGAGTTTTAGAACTGAAAGTACCATACTGACTTAAGGAAAAAAACAGGTGAACGTGTCCCATCAATCAAGCACAACTCCATTCCAAACAACTTAAAAAATTGTTTTAAAATAATCACCTCGGTGTTCTCTCTCCCTCTAATTCATTCCACTGTATTTAGTTGGCCTTGTGTTTTGAGCATCAAAATGACTAAGAGACCATAGTTATTCCTCTACTTTTCCATTATGAATACATTACGATTTGGAACGCAGCTACTTTCAGTGCAGAAGTTGTCAAAATACAGGAAAGAACATAAGACATGTTAAAACTGTGATGCCAACGACACAGGGCACAGTATGCATTTGAATTAAGGGCATGAACAACTTGCTCATTTGATTACTGTAACCTCAGCATTAAGTTGACTGATCCTCAGGCTGTGGTACATTTAGCCACGCTTGCTTACAAACTGAATCACTGCTCTTGAATCCAGCAGAAATACTATCCTCCCCTTCCAAACTGGCAGAAAATACTGCCCACCCTTCCAACGATTGTAAATTCAGCTTGAAGTTACTGGCCTAACATTGGCATTTTCCCCATTCATGTTCCTTATATGAGCTTGCAGCAGAAATGGTGCAAAATAGCAAGACCTGTTGGAATAGGCAGAAAGGAATTCAAACTTTAATCTGATTGGTTTAATTTTTTTTTAGCAGGAGGAAAAAGAATAAAGTTACAAGATTCTTTTAATATTTTCACAATGTTAAACTAAAACTGAGCTCTAGGCTACATGTGTAAGTAAATCTAGAACACAAAAGGGTTAAATAAGATCTTCTTTTAAGATACAAGAACTTAAGCTTTCTTTACGTTTAACAAACTTCACAGAACAGATACTGCAAAGGAACAACCCCCTCCCCAACTCTTGTTTAAAGTGAACATTGTCCATAATTCACAAGAACTTTAAGTAGTGTTCTCTCAAGAGCCACCTTGAAACCGTCTGTGCACTTGTAACGAGATTAAAGAGAATATTAAGGAGGAACAAAACAGCATCTTCAGTATTAATGCAGAAAAGTCTTGTGTGTCAATCAGAATGCCCATCCAATGCTATGATAGGATTTTGTAGGAAAAGAAAGTGCGTATCACAGCAGCCACCAAAATCCATGTCTCTCTTACAACTCCTTACGGCAAATGTAAATAATATCCTTGGACAGTCCCTCTCGCCAGGACCGTTTCCTGAAAATGCAGCACATTACAGAAGATTTTGCTGCTGGTTTCATATCCTTGAACAAGAAAAAAACCCCACAAACCAGCTTGCCTTTTGGATAGCTTGAATTTTTATAATGATGGGACACTTCTGATCTGCTTCATGGTTAATTGACGCTAATACAGTCAGATACTGAGTGCGTGTGTAGACATATATATAGTCATCTTTTTTTTCTCTTTTTAAATTAGTTATCTCCTTGTTAAATGCTCCTAGCTGGCTACCAAAGTAAAATATAAATTTGGCCTATAAGGAGTTAGTTACCTGTAGCAAGTAGAATGGAGGATGACTCACACAAGCTTTCTCCAACAACGCTGGGGTTTTTTCAAACGACACCTTTACTTCACACCCCTCTGATGTTTTGTATCTGCCCAGTACTCGAAGTCAAGACAAAACTTTTCCTCCCTCAGGTTTTCTCACAAATATACCTGATTATTAGTAAAGTATTAACAGGCTGAGAAACTAAACTCACTCAGGCTTTAGCTGGGCCACATCAGTACAAATCCTTTTTACCTGCCTAAACCCCGCGTGGGGCGGGAGACGTGCCCATCCTCATGTTTGCTTTTTTGTTTCCAAACTGACAAGACTGGTGCGACCCAGCTCAGCTCAACGTGACATACTGTAATACAGAACCACAGGTCTAAACAGATCCGGAACATTCTACTCCAGGTAATGCTTTCCACGTTCACTTGCTACACTTGCTTTGCGATAGGTGCGGGCAGAGATTTTCATGAGAGCGTTCAGCTGCATAGACACGGGGCTGCTGGAGCCCGTCTGATTATCTCATTGACACTCTGGAAGCGAGGAACACAAACTCAATCTGACAAAGGGCGATTTACGGTTGTTCCCCAATACTGTTACTGAAATCCGTTTGCTACAAAATGTCCTTTTTTTTTTTTTTTNNNNTTTTTTTTTTCTTTTCTCCCCAATATATAAGTCTAGCTACAGAAAGTCAGTCTGTAGAATCCAGCCATGGCTACTGTGCTGTGAATTAGCCTTATTTGATCAATTATCAGATACCTGCACTTAGCAAAAGGCAAACAAAAGCCAATCAGGTTTCGGCCGGTGGGAATGGCTGCACTGCTCACGGTGTGTGGAATCTGTTCACACAACTTGTAGAACCTCTGTGGATGCCATGTAAAAACTATGCACCATTTACTGCTCTAGGATGAAGTTGGCTTTAAAGTGAGATCATAATTTAAAATAGAAGAAAGAAAGAAAGAAAGAAAAAAAAACCAAACCCTGATAGGTTCTTTATAGTAAGATAGATATAAAAATTTTTCATAAGAATCTCTGTCCCCCTTTCTTTTTGGCTTCCTGGGAAGAACCAGAAAGATGTTCCTACCCCAACAGAATCCCTGATGCTGGTGACACTGCCCAACTCAAAAGCCACACGCGATGAAGGCACGAGTGACCAGTCAGGTCTTCTGGGCTTAAGCAGCTGAAGTTGCTGCTCTTAGTAGTATTTCACCTCCTCAGGATTCACTAGCAGTGAAGAGGTGAAAGGCTGCACATTAAACAGTTTATCCGAAAGCCATGTGCATAGCAAACTTTTAACACCAGCTTCTATACAACTATATGTTTTAACTCTGCAGCTGGAATGTTTCCAGCGTAAGGCTTTTAGAGTGACTCCAGCAATAACAGAAGCCTTTGGATTTTTCTTTTTTTTTCTTTTTAAATCCACTAGCCATGCTCAAAAATAATATTTCTTCATGTTTTATTTTTATACGGTGGCTAGCAGGCACCTTAGTAACCAGCCAGAAATCAATTTCAACCACCATCAACCCCTAAACTACAGTACCAGGACGGTTGGCTAAAGAAAGGAAACTGATTGGCTGTAGTCTGAAACTTGCCTAGTACAAGGTGTCTGGCTGACTTTGTCCTAAATAAGGCTAACATTAGTGAACTAAGAGAACAGCATTTGGTTGCAGTCTTGCACTCAGGAACATCCTTCACCAATGCGTTGGCAAGATCTCCCTACTTTCCGATCCAGTTTCACCATTTTCATGATGGCTTCCTCACGCCCACGTCCCATGTGGTCAAACGTGCAGTCGTGTTGTTCGGGCAGGCGATGTAACATGCAGAACACATAACCTACCATGGAAGGGAGAGAAAAGAAATGCAGTTAGGGACTCCGTTAAAGAGGCCGAATCTTACCTGAATCGGAAGTGAAGGATTGACTATTGGGGGATTACTCAGCTCTCAAAGATTAATGCCAGCTTGAAGGTTTTATTTCCTTTGAGGGTATTAATAAATATCTGATTATTTACTGCATTTTTGTATTTAACAGCACGGTATCAAAGCTCAAGTCATAAAAGGTTTGGGTTTTTTTTTTGCCATCCTCTCATCTCACAGAGGAAGCCTACAAAATCATCTAAACTAGGTATGCCCAGACCCTAACAAAACTGACCTATTAAAATAAATGGTAATGACCTGCACTGAAATCTTTCCCACTTTATGTGGAGACAGGTGTCATTCCTGAGAACCCATGTCCATGGTACTTCAGGTTTGGCTCCCAAGTAGGCATTGCAATCGGAGCTGTGAAATCTAAGCATCTTGCTTCCTCCCCACTGCCAGCACCCCCAGTTGGCAGCGACTCTGGGAGAGTTCGCTGCTCCACCACTATGCCAGTTTTCAGAAGCTTCTCTACATCAACTGGTCTGACACTAAGCATGGGAGGTGAACAGGCATTTGACACAGGGACACGTTATGCCACACCATCTTGCTCTGGAGCTGAAAAGATGTAGGTTATTGTCTCTGTCGAAAGCCAGTCAGTGCTATTCAGTTTTGCAGGAAGCGTGTGATTCAAAAACATGGTAAAACTTTTTCCTACAGGTGAGGAGGGCATCTTCAGTAGCCACCTCTTTCTGGTCTACAAAGAACAAAAATTTCTTTCTTATTTGGCCCTAACACTTTGTAAAAGTAAAGAAATCACCTCAAACTTCCTACCTCTAAAATGAATGTTACAGAGGAGTAAGTAGTACCAAGATGACAGAGCAGGGGAGAGTCTCACAGTTAGAGGGGTTCAGGCAGCCCACCATAGGCGAAACAAAGTATATCATGTATGCCTCAATATTTTACCTGCCTGATGGTGCAAAGAGCATCACTCTGCCTCTCACTGAATGCTTTATATTACTGCTACTCCTTGAATGCTCAAAAGATACTAAAACCAAAAAATGATGATATTTGAGAGATGGAAAAGTATAAAAATGAGTGAATGATTGAAAGAATGTGTGTTTGTGAATATATATATATACACACACACACACACAAATATGTATGTAAAGTATTTCAAGCTCCTGGACTATAAGACATCAATTGTTGGAAAGAACAAGAGGCTACCTTTATGTTACTGTGATTGTTAGAGAAACAGAAAGGGAAAAAGTATCACACATAGAATTATTAAAAAAAAAAATAATGTGAAGAAAAATTCATTTATCTTTACTCTTTGTTTCAATAGCACCAGCTATGAAAAGACACATCTATTATCTGTGGCTGGCTTTGAAACCCAGTTCTAGGAACAAAGCAGAAAAGGCTAGTTTTCTGTATTGGTATATCTGATTCAGAAATATGGATGGAAAGATGCAGATTCAATTGATACACATCTCGCCCCTTTTGATCGTCGCCTCCACTTCAATCTCAATATGGGTCACACCACACTCAAAACGTGACAAGTATCTTGAAGAGCCAAAAATTCAAGGTCTGATTGTGCAAATGAAAACATCCTTGGACTACGGTTTCAGTCCTGAACTGCATCTCACTCAGCTCTCTCTCACAGAAAGCACAGACTGAAGGCTGCCCCTGTTTCTTGAAATAAGATTTCAAATTACTGAACCAACATCCACTGCAGGCACAAGAATATGGAAACAGCTGAACCAGATGAGCTCAAAAATCAAGTTCATCATCTTATCTGCAGGGAATGCATCAGAAGCAGATGCCAGAAGAAACGCTGCAGATACAGACTGGGCTGAAGTAATTTCAGTCCCTTGTAGGTAAAAAAAGGTCTTAAACCCTGATGGTTTTACAGATCCTCCCCACATGGTTAACCTGCAGATTTAGAAACACTATTGGACGTTACTCAAAAGAGATGCTGAACACATATACAAACTTCTACACAATTTCAGCAAGACACTTGACAATTCTTAAGTCCAGTATAAACACACATATGACATGATTTATCACTTCTGAACATGACCTTTCAACTGCTCCATCTCCTCACCCTCTACAAGCCTCCTGTCTTTTACAGGCCCATGTAACTTCATGATGTTCCTTTCTACTTTGCTCCCCCCCCGCCAATCTATTCTGTGGCTTGCCATATCTTTGTTTCTTTGTTCAGTGCCATTTAGTTCTTTTTAGAGCACCAGTTTTCATGTGGGAAAGCTGCACTACATGCTATTTCTACTCCAGGTGAACCGTGTTATTTATTTTCTCTATCTGTCAAGTGTTTCCTTATGCATTCTTGAAAAGAATTTCAGCAACTGCCCACAAAGAACAGTAGGTGATTCTCATTTTCTAAGAGTATGGGAAAAGTATTTCAAATTCAGCAAGTAAATAATCTAAACCTGGTACTCATATATCTATTTAAATATGTACTGCTAATGAGAACTGATAATAACCAGTGAAACAACACCCAAGCACATTTTGAACATTACTAAAGACAGTTTTGCATCTCTCGGCTGTTCCTATGGAAAGGGTTTATTCTTGTTGAATTAGCAATTGGGATCTTCTGGAAGCCTCATTTCCAAAAGAGGCTTCAGATCCTCAGTCCCATTGCTCCAAACTCCTCAGTTACTTTAAAGACTGGAACTTGCCTTTTTGGTAGGTTTTATTTAAAATTTAAGGGACTTGAATACTGTTATATAGTAGCTAGCTGGGTAACAGTAGTTTTGAACATTATTTTATCAGTTCGGAGTGGATATTTTCTATTAAGTTATTACTGCTGTATTCACCCCTTGTTTCTTCACTGGTCTGAAGATCAGAATGGACATTCTGTGGTCTACATGTGCACAAATTCCTGATGTCCTATCGAGACCATCAGTTTTCACAGCAGTTCCACTAACAACTTATATGCACTGGGGCAGAAGGCCAATATATGTCCCGTTTTGATCCTTAAAACCAATCCAGATTTAGAGGTGAAACCTTTTCTCCCGAGAACTCTGCTTTTACAGTTAGAAAGCAAGCTAGATTGATGAACTCCTGCAGTGTATTTACTGTTAGGTTCATTATAGGAAGATATCAAATACAGGTTGTCTCCCCTAAAGGACTTTACTGCAGAAATGCTTCTTTTAACACACTGCAACTAAAAGAAAAAATAAACTTTCTGCTAGGGGAAGGAGCATCAGAAAAGGGAATCCATCTCCCAAATATGGTTAGCTCACCCTAGTCATCAACCAAAACTATGCCAAACTGCCACTCCACACAGAGAAGATTTCAGTGTGATAAATGTAATAAACCATATCACAACACACAATTGTTGGTTTCTGATGTTAGAATTAAACTATGACTCACCTATCCCTCCCCACCAGGGCCTCTAATGCAAACACCTTGGAGAAACATTACGCAGTGCCTCAAACACCTTTGAGCTTCTCTGAGCACCCCAGCAACCACCTCACAGTGTATCATGAAAAATTCACTTTCATTTCATCACCAGAGCATAAATGGCTGAAGCCATCCAGCAGCGTACCATCTCTGTGCTTCACCTGCACTCCTGCAGATCAGCCTTTTGCATAGGACAGGAAAAAAAAATCATGATTCAAAGGAAGCCTAAGATTGCACACAAGCAACTGCGAAGTTGCTTTCATCATTCCTGGGGAATCTGCTGGGAAAAGTCAATTGGAGGGGCCAGAAAACAAAATGATCTTCCACACTGAAGACCAGAGAATACCACAGGGTTACAGTTTGCTCTGTGTGTGCGAGGATGAAAAATGACTGCATTTTCCTCCTTGTTACATTCAAGAGCACTGGCTCGATGGGAGCATGGAATGACAATAAGCAAGCATTTCAACTAAAACCTGCATTTCATTCTTAACTTTCTGTCTTCAAATTCTGAAAACAGTAAGCTGCTAAAATGCCTACAACATTATACGTGAAGCATCAGAAACAACTTGACTAAATGGCACAGTAACCCACCACACACAAGCCAAATCATAACATAGTAGGATCCTGGATGCTGTTAATGTCTTTTTTCTCTTTGTTATCTCAGCAGAAAGCAGTGGGACTTTCTGGAGCGTGGCACAAATCCCCAGTAACTGGATTACTGCAGACTACCAATGGAGAAGCAGAGCACGCTGGTGGGACTGCTCTAGTGGATGTCCTTGGCCAGGCATGGAATAGTTCCTGATGCTCCTAATGTATTGCTGGAGAACGTCACAATGTTACATATCATACATTAAGATATATGATAAATATAATGATCCCTGTTATGTGAATAGCATCATGATAGAAAGGAAGCTTCTTTTTCTCCTGCCTCAAGATTCTGGTCCTAATCTCACGAGACATTCAGAAAGCTGCTGAAGGAAGACAGATTTGTTTGTTTTGTTTGTGAGCATGTTTTGAGAAGTGAAAGTGCCAACAAGCTTTTTAAATATTTATACAGCTTGCACATTCACAAAGTGGCTTAAAAACATTTAAAACTGTCCATATTTGAAACATCTCAATGTGTACTACCTAAGTAGTAGTTACAAGCCACCGCAATTACCATACAAAATCAGAACGCCTGACATTTACCTGCCCACTTGTATTGCCATTTACCACTTTCCAAAGTTCAAAAATGCCAGAATTTGCAGCTATTTCCAAATATTATTTAATAAACAACTTGTGTTTGTATAGATTCCTCATACAAAGCCCGTTCAAAAGTAGTCTTCTTAATGAAACAGACTTATTGCTATGCAGAATTCTGTGCTGTGTACTTTGGCTTCTACACGTGCTTCACCTTTCTTGTTAATCTGAAACTCTAATCAACAAGAGGTTCAAACAGACTTAAATATACCTTGTAACCTTAAGAGATGAATGAAGGTGCTGCAGAAATTCTTGACCAAAGGTGTATTCTCTAATAAGGTTAAGTGTGAGGGTATATGCAGATTTCTGTGTGAGAACAGATTTTAACATCTCTAAGAGGTGAGCATATCTACAGGACATCACACAGCACTGCAAAAGCAGACACATGAACCAGCAGAGATTAGCTCATGCAGTGATACATGCTGCTGCAGCACTGTTCAGAATAGATGGACATTGTTCCCCAAATGAGTCTACTAACCCCCAAAACAGTGTTTATGCCTCTCTCCCATCCCTTCCAACTGGTAAGATGCCTTAATGTGTTGTAAATAATACTGTAATAAAACAATAAAGCTATTTTTAAAAGTGTAGAAGCAAATATTTTTCCTTCCTCTTCTTTCAAGTCATGGAATAGGTAAGAAATGAATGTAGGAGTGGAAAAAATAGCTACCGAGATCCTAACAACTTGCATCAAGTACCTCAGAAAATGTTTGCTCTCTGGATTTCAATATAATCAAGCTTATTCCTCTAATACTTTGGAGATGGTTCAAAAAGAACATCCAGCAATGGAAGGAAGTGAAAGTGTCCTATGCTCCAGGATAGCAGAACCTCCAGTGTATGCATTGCTATTTCATAGCAAAAAGTTATTCTAGTCTGCTGATACCTTGTATTATTCTCCTTCTAGACAGCTCCATTCTTGCATGTACTCTAATTATCTCCTCTCTCTCTGCTGTGGGGAATGCTGTGCGCTGCCGTTGTCAGATCTCGTTACACAACATTCCGTTTTACTGACATGTTCTATAAAACCAAACCAAATCCCAGCAAGCTAAACAACAAGCTCCTGGAAATAAGCGAGCTAAACTATTCTCCCTTGCCCTTTCCTGGCTTTGCAAGATGCCATGGATGTTGATTAAGTGCTAAGTAGTTCAGAATAACTGGCTAGGATCTCATTCCTTCCCAAGGGGAAAGAGGCGTAACCCACGTTATGGTGAAGCTTTTTAATCAAATAGATGTATTTATTAAAACTCAACAAAACACAGACTGGGCAGTGCTTTCTATCATTTCCATGCCAAGAAGAGTGGATGAGGAATGTTAACCTCTGAGTGCTCGCAGTTAGATTATCAGTGCACAGCATCTTAAAAATTTCTTCCTCTCAGACAGCAGAGCTGCAAAAGATTGAGGAAAGACACAGTAGGATGATGTGTATGTAACTTCCTAACTTATTTTTCTAACCGTTTGCTATGGTCAGTGCAGCTTGCTGAGTATTCTTCATATAGATCGTCTGTACTTAGTCATGGCTACCAAAATGAGTAACAACTGAATCAAGAGGAGGAAAAGAAGAGAGGTGGTGTTAGGACAACTTTGAATGTTTCTTTTAACCTGACAGTCCATCCCTGTGACTGGATGTGCACTTGGGACTCCCATCCTCCTCTTGATCTCAGGTTTCATGCTCAAATCACACACCTCCATGACATCTGTGATGTTTCATAAAATTTTATGTCTGAGACTCAAGATGCTTCCAAGATGCTGTAGATTCATTTTGTATTTCTACTACTGAGTTTATGCTCAGGAGAAAGCAACAATTTTTTTTTTCCCTTGCCATATTTTGCTCTATAGAACAAGAAGGTAAAGCAGTACGTATGAGCATGCATTAGGAAAAAAAAAAAGCTGTTAGTGAAAAAAACTGCCCAGAAAATGAATGGAAGAAATTGTATAGAAAATAAAGATGACATCATCTTAATCTAACAAGCACTGGACAGGTATGGTTAAAGATTCTGCAAGAATTCTTTAGATTGCAAGGGAAAGACTTTGTATTTCCAAGTTTAGTCACGTAAAACCTGTGTTTCAAAATGTCTTGTGTCTGTTCTCTTGAATATCGTAGGCCTGGGAAGCTGCTTTGGGGAGCGTGCAAGAGCTGTGGTTTTGCACTGTGGAGACTCTGCAAACAGACTACCTTTTATCCCAATTTGTCCTGATTTCAAATTCACTTTCCTATTTATCTTAATACTTGCACAGAAAGCTGTCAAACTGTTTTTTCCTACATTAAATGTGATGCAAATTTTGAACAGAGAACTTAACATCGCTTGAGGGCACAGAACATGCTGACTTTTTAGGGTGCTTTTGAATCAACAGTTCTTAAGGAGGTTCTATGTAAGATGTTATTCCACTCCATGACATTAGAAGTATGAAAAACTCAGAACAGTTTCCTCCCATTTCTTTGAAGACAGCGTCTTGGAGTGGGAAATACTACCACCTGGCAATCTCTTTGGCTGAAGCCCTGATTTTGCTCTAGTGGCTACCAACTCCACAGAAGCAGGGTGCATTTTCAGGAACAGAACCGAGCCAGTTATTCCTGAATTTCAAAGGATTCTCAATGAATCAAAGTGATAAACACAACATTCCTGCTTCGTAATACAAACTGCAATTGAAAATAGTTTGCTGTGGGTCAGGTCTTAGTAAATACTGCAGGTCTTGGTCAGGTTCATACCCCAGTTCCCCCACGTACCACAAAATGATGGTTAAATCTTTTGGTTTGGATCAAGTATTGTCCTTGCTTTATAGAACACATGCACCTCAGCATAACTATTTCTACATCACAACTTCTTCACCTCGCTACAGATTCATGAGTTAAGGCCAACATCTATCAGAGACAGCGTAACAGTGCAACTTTCAGACATGATTACTCCCAGCAATTCAGCACACAATACACATTTCTAAACTGCTTCATACCTCAGAAGTCACTGACCTACACATTTCATCAGCCTCGTACACTGTCCTCAATTTTTTTGCCTAAGTTGCAATCCACAGCAGTCAGGCACAAGCAGTAGCTGCGATCCCACGACTCAACTTACTACCCAGCACAATGGGTGGGTTACCACTGCTGTGCAATGTCCACAGAACTGCGGTATGATCCCAGTTCTTCCACAGCGAGAGATGCGGCTTCACAGACATCAGCATTTTGTCCCATACTTTCTCAATATAATTGAAAGAAACATTTTTCTCTAAAAAAAAACACCCCCTTGCACAATTGTTGAAGGTAAAATGGTTAAAATTTAATAAGAGAATTTTCAAAGGAACCGTTTTCTCCCAACAATTTGCAGCATCAAGCAAGAGTGGTATGGACAGTGAACACCAGTGTCCAAACACCAAAGTTCACTAACTTGAGGGAGAGGAAAAGCTAGGTTTAAAATTAAACATTTAGACTTCAGGTAAGTGAAGAGAGTGTGCTTCTTTGAATAATCATGTGGTCTTGCAATGATATATTCAGGAGGAATTAACATTACTGCTGCACTTGTAAAAGGAACATTCACTGCCATGTTTGCAGGGCTGAGAACACACTGACTCAACACTGCATCTCCTGTATCTCTCCTAGTTTCACAAGGTTATACCCGATAGGATGCAGGAGAATGAATCCAAGAAAGAGGATATGCAGTAAAACAGCAGAATTAGGCCAAAAATGCATCCCAGTGTCCAAGAGCAGACACCTAATAGAGTAGAGGGAAACCCTAACAATAGGTAACACTATGGCACAATGGTTGTAGTCTGACAAGGCTCTCCATAGGCTATACAAGCATAAAAGGAAACATTTCCTACCCAGAACATTCGGATGTTATAGCACTGAAATCTTTAAAACAAAAGACAAAATCCCTGAGAAAGGGCAGGTGGATGGCAGAGCTCTCCTAGCATCAGGTGCAGAGCGCCTGACATTGTCAGAAGAGCTACATGAGTATTTGTACTTCTAGAATTCTCTCTACGCCAACCCCAATACACTTCTCCCAGAAGCTGAGGATTTAATTAAAAGCCAAAGTGTACCCAGTAATTTAATTAAAATAGCAAGCAATACTGAGTGATTCAATAATGTATGTGTGTCATTTTGTTTAGCCCAATGAGAATGCAGGAAAGGTAAGGCTACTAATAAAGAACTGGAATGAATAATGGAAGGGCCAACCTAACGTACTGTACGTGTGGCATTAATTCTAACTGTTTCCCTGGATCCTCTGTGTATTTTTGACTTCAGATCATCACATGCTGAACACAGTTCCAGGTTTGACTTGCGTTCTATTTCCTGAATTGTATCATTTATGCCCTGGGTTTAAACAGCTTTCTAGAGGCTGCACCTTATTGATCCCCAGTCTGCCAACAGCTTGACTTGCTGGTCAAATCACTGGAGAGAAGCAGCTCCATTTCTTTCTAAGATGAAATTTGGTTTGTGTCTTTTTTTCCCTATTTATAGCTTATGTCCAGCGTCTCTCAGACGACACATTGTGCTCCATACATGTCTGCTATTCATCTAGCTATGCGTGTCAAGAGTAATTACTCTTCTAACCAAAGGGAAGCAGAGCTCCCCTCAGAAGCTCTATTTGTACCATACTTCAGCTAGTTGAACTATCTGGTAACATTGCTTCAGGATTCGTCAGATGATTATAGTGTATTTTGGGGCCTTCTGTGTTTACCTCACGTATCGGGCACATTAGCGAAATCAGTACTCATGCACACAGCTATTTGTTAACATATGGACAGATACATGTGATTCACTTTGAGGGGGGTGCTCCCTCAAAAGTGAGCATCTTTCCTTTTGGGAACAGACCGTAGCAGCTGCCTGCCGCCCAGCAGGTGAAGCTGTAACATACGCCTGTCCGACTCTGGGTAAGTAACCGTGCTGTAAAGAAAGGGTCGTGATTAGAAAAGGTAGAGCACTTTAAACTTCAAAACAGTTTCCTTTAACACCTGGCAGGAAGGTGACTATTATCTTCAGTTTTCTGATAAAAAAAAAAACCCAAACAACTTAAAGACCAAGCAAATCACTTCCCTGAAGGTTCTGGAACTGGAAATACTCTCAAGTTTTTTATGTTCAAGTTCACTAAGCCACGTGCCTCTTGTGCACACAGAACAACTGAAAACAGCATCTTTTACATTATGCATATGTTGCTTTCTTCTGTAATCTCTCTTACAGGTATGTATGGAGAAAGAGAGCTAATGTGACACACCAACAAAACGCCTCTTTTTTAACTTATACTGTGGCATCCCTGCAAAAACCACCTGAAGGTTAAATACTGGAGGACTTGGCACATCAGAAGTGTCAAATAAAACCTCTTTTATTTTAAATTATGTTTTTGAAAGCAACATACTAACTTGTTTTATTGAAGGAGAACTCGATGACCCATTTCAATTACATGTATTGATAGGGACTATCGGAAGGTAACTAAAAGACTGTGCATTCAAGGGAGTCACCTGCTGCAGGACTTGAGGTAGCGCGGTGCGGTGGAAGAAATCAAAATCAGTACGCACAGTGAGAAATGCACGTTAGCTGAACAAGCTGGGGGAATATGCAAGAGCCTTTTCAAACTGTATTTCTTGATTCCTAATTACAAGCAGACCATGAACTCCATTTATACTTTAAAGCTGCGGACAGCCTTTCCAAAGCCTAGACACTGAAGTGTTTTTCTGGGTCCCATCCGTAAAACCCATGATAGGCCAATTAGTCAACTGCTTTTAACTCTTTCATTTCTAGTGTTTTCAGAATACATAGTACTCAGAGACACCAACACTAGCTAACAGCTCCTGTTCCCTGTCAGGTAAGCTACAGTCTCAGGATAACATCTTTGTAAAATAAAACAAAAATCCCTTAGAGTTTGAATTCAAACTTCAATACTTTTTCTCTCCCCCCCTGCATCCCCCCTTTTTTCCCCCTCAATACTCACAGCAATGTAAGTGCAGATGCTAGGCATTACTGGAAAGGCTGAGGCAAAAGCACTGTTCTGGGAGCAACTATCTTGGGAGAACAGTCAACAGGAGAGAGCTGAATATGGTACATCTTTGCCAGAATTACAGTATGTAATCATTTACTAATAAGATTTATTTTTCCTTTAATAATTCTTATTGAACTGGTTGACTCATAATCTCCAGCAGCAGTGCACATATTTAATTTAATTCTAATCAATGGAAGTGTGCCTGTTATACCAATACATAATCATGTCCTGAAGCCATTTTGGTTTGTACCAGATAAACCTTATCCATCTAGAAAGTGAATTTACCAGTGCCATTACAAATTCCTCTCCACAGGAAAAAAGGTTCCCTGGAAATGAAACCATGATTTAATATTTTACCAAGTTTTAAAAGAAACATTAATTTCAATACATGTTGGACTACTTTGTACAAAGATGAAAAAGTTGTCAGAGCTCTCCCCCCTTATCTATTCAAGTTTTGCTTCTTTCTTCCTGTCCTTTGAAGATAATTTCTAAATTAACTGAGTAAATCAAATCCTTCCAAATTTATTCTGGCACAATCCAAACAAGTGCCTCATCTCCTGTGTTTATGAACAAGCAGCTCTGTTATACAAGTTAAGAATCTGCAGCTGTTTTTCTTCCACCTGTTTTACTACTGTATCACACTGAGACCCGCTGCCTCAGTATCTGTAAAAAAGGTAACGTCTCTTCTACGTGGATGTATTTTGTTTCTGATGGCTAAAAGGAATGCTCAGTGTTTGATACAAGTCTGTTCTTTTCTTCCTCTTACCCCTCTGCTGAATGGAAGACCAAAACACAAGTAAAGCAACTGACACTTAAATAATCCCAAGAAAAGAATTCCGATGGGCTATTACAGGTTTACACAGAACTCGTGTGTATACACACACACACACGACAGGAGTTTCTGAAAGAGTTTAGAAGGTATGCTTTCCAGGCTTTATGCCTGTCTCCACCAAGATGGGAGAATTTTTACAACTTGTTCAAATGCTTTTCATGGTGCTGGATCTCCTTTAATTTGTATTTACTCGCTAACATCCTTTCCATTGTTAATATTCTATATATATATACTGGGCAAGCACGAAATTCTCTTTAGAACGCACCAGGCTTAATTCAGAAGAAGGTTTAGGATGTAGGGTATTTTGTGAGAGAGATAACACCAGTTTGTTTCTAGCATTGGTCTACTGCAAGATAAATGCGTTTATTCCCTCATCACTAAGATCAACTTTCCTTTGAGCTACTTCTTTCAAGCGACTTCTCAAATCTGTAATTCTGTTCCCATCAGTAACATCCCTCACGATTCCTGTTTGCAGACAAAGGAATGTGGTGCACTGATGCCTGTATAGAAATAAGTCTGAAGATTTCACATGCAATTTTGCACATACTTTTTTGATGAGCTGTCCTAAGGTTTTTTCCCTCTTATTTTAATAATCAACCAGAGTGCCTCTGTTTCTGTCAGTGATTCCTTTCATCTACTTAATAGGCATTTATAATTGACTGTCCCATTGCCCCTATTTTTTCTGTTTGTTTTCAATCAATATAGTTAAGCAGTCATTTACATGTTTTTCCCCCTCTAGGCAAGTGATCTTAAAAATTACTCAAATCCTTAGTCTGTTGCTTTAGCTCCCTATTTTCTCTTTTATAGTTCAGCTGTTCCTTTTTCTTTCATTTTCCTACAATAATGGATTTGTCATCTGAGCCAACCATACTATGCAACATGTACCACTATGGCGACTTTTATTTTCCTGTCCCTCCTCTAATCTAAGCAAAGAATGCAGAATCTTAAGGGATTTTATGCATTTACCTCACGAGAAACAAGCCACAAAGTAGTTGGGTACAAATTGAGTTATCAAGTATTCAGACATGTTGATTTTCTGCGTTGCTAAGCTGTAGCAAGCTGCTTGCTATTGAACTTGTTAGAACAAGAAACCATTTTATCAAGACAATCTTACCTTACCCAATTTGATCACATCTCGACGAGGCATTTCACCAACTTCTACTAAAAATTTAACATCTGCTTATCCAGTTTGCATTCAAGTCACATTTAGCACCATCTCCAGCAAGCCCCGCACATCGTGTACTGCAAAGACCGAATTTCTAGAGACATGCTTTACGAGTTGGATCTCCATCACAATGCACAGTGGACAGTACTTTGTGTGGATAAAGTTATATCCACTTAAAGTTCCTAGCTAATTAGGAAGGAAAGTTATTCCCTGGCAAAGGTACAGTCCGTGGTGTGCTCCAACTGCATGCTGTGCCTCCTTCCACACATTCTGTACATTCAAAGTCCTCCCACCTGTTGCAGTTTAGTGTAACTGCTGCTTCAGTGGCTCTTGTAGGCTGCAGTTACAGCTTTCTGCAAGCCCCATGTTTTGAAAAAACACTGGTACAGTCAAGGCCAAATTTGAGACCAAGCCTATCAGAGCTGGTCATAGCGCCTCTGTGAATCACATATAGGAGAAAAAAAACTGCTGGCAGGCGCACTTTGCCACCGGAGCGGGAGTGAGAAGATGTAACAAGCTGCACGGACTCCAAGGCCAGGCCTG
>VZTU01025256.1:0-18226 GCA_013400835.1 Zapornia atra | reverse complement strand
ATATCTGGGGAAGAAAAGCAGCTTGTTGGGAATCACCGGAACCCCACTGCCCATTCCCTGCCCCTCCCCGCGCCATGTTGGGGGGGGAAGAAGGGAGTAAAATCGGGATGAGTTTTAAGTTTGCTAAGAAGGGAGGGGTGGGGGGAAGGTGCTTGAAGACCTGGCCACTTCTTATCTCGTTCCGGTTCACTGGGTGTAGTAGTTGTAGTAAATAGTAATAAATCACCTTTTTCTTTCCTTTATTCTGTGCTGTGTCTGTTTTGCCCATTGCACTAATTGGAGAGTGATCCCTCTGTCCTTATCTCAAGTCCTAAGCCTCCTAATATCTATTTTCTCCCCCTTTTCGGCTGAAGGGGGGAGTGAGCGAGCGGCTTGGTGGGGATTTGGCCTTTGATTAGGGCCAAAAACACCACACCACCGTAGATACCACTTGTGAATGTGCACCCCTTCAAATCAAGAAAGAAGCCTCGCTGCTTGCCAGTATCTCACAAATAGAAACTGCCAAACACCACCCTTTTGCCATCACCCATGCCCAAGGTTAGTAGTTACTGCAGTCTCCAGTAAGAGCAGGAATGAGTACACAACTGTTCAAGCCTGTCTGCATTCTGGGAAATTATAACTCGTTAGAACACAACTCAGCCAGTAAAACTCCCCAGAAATATTTTCTGTCCACACAGGCAAGAAGTGCGGCTGGCAGCTGTCTGACAAGATGGCACCACAACTGAGCAGCCTGATCAAACCAGGTTTCAACATCTTCCCATCCTATCAAACACCTACTCTAGCCAAAGAGCACAAAAGACTTGAAATTCCTACCCAAGCAACACACAAACAGGCGACATCTCTCCAAGGCACTGTTACTGGAAGGTAAAGCTGGGCTTACATGCCAGGGCCCTTTATCTTGGCCACCGCACTGACTGCCAAGAGTCCTGAGCTACAGACGTGTCCATTAGGATGTGGTCTGCAAACAGCAAGCCATTCTACACAAAAGCTGCTGAAGAGCTGGCATCACTGTACTAATTTTCCTTCAATTGCTGACTAGGCCTGAATCCGACATAACTAATGTGAAATTCTGTTACTGATCATCTAGAATACCCTTGTCAGACTCATGCAATTCCAACAACATTATGGACCACCAGAGATTTCCATGTGCTGGCTTTACACAAGTGATACCAGAATGGCTTTTCTGTAAGATACTAAACTTCTGCCATAAAACACAGCTAAGCTTTCTGTGAGTTATACATCTCGTCAAGTAATTAAGACAAGGCCTATAAATTTATAGTGTAATTTGCAAATGATCAACCTGTCTTTTTCTAAAACACATTACCAGAACTCAGTGTTATACAGCTACTTTAATTCAACAAGTTGTTGCCCCTGCTTTTAAAGCAAGTCTGTGGTAACCACCTGCTTATCACATCACTCAGCTGACAACTTAATTTTCAGATCGAGCATCACAGGCAATTGATTTTGGACTGCTTACATGTCCAGCCGAAATGCTATCATAGAATGCAACCTGAAGGCTATGATTCCCCTAATTCCTTGATGATATAACTGCCAACTAAATCTGAGATTAAATAAATAGTTATTTCAATACAGTCACGATACATCACAAGATACTGAACTACTGAAAGACCCACCCAAAACTAGAGAACATTGCTGTCTGGGAAACATGCCTGGTGTAGCTGTCATCTAAAAACATTTCCTAGGAAGCTGGTTTTGTTCAGGTGGTGTTGATTTAAAGGTTACCCAGTCAGAGAGGCACAAAATGAGAACTCATTTAAAAATTTCTCTTTCTCACCGAAGCTTGCAAAGTGCATCAGCAATTAACAATTCCTATCACTTCTCCCAGTTCGCTGTGTGAAAAGGCTCAGAACTCGTCTTACAAATTGCTCTTTTGAAGATCAAAGGGAAGCTGAATTTGTCTGTGTGTGCTCTGGATGAGTTTGTAATTTACTGGAACTTTCAGAGGAGGCTTGGCAGCACGCTCGTTTGACAGCCCCAGGGTACAGGATTCGGGGGAGCTCTGTGACTCTTCCCTTCTGAGTTCCTTCCTTGCCTTTAATTGGCACCTCATTAGAAATTAATGAAAATGACATCCTCTGTTCTTCCTGCTCTAGGCACAGAATGCTACAAAAAGGCCCATCACAATTCATAACACATTCGATTTATATAGCAATGGCTCTTAAGCATTATTTATGAGATGTGAATTTCTTGTCAGCAGTTAATAACTTGTACAGAGTAGAAGCAGAATGAAAACAAAATTTTGAGAGGTTGGGTGTATGCAAATATAAACAAATCTTTCTACAGCTGAAAAACACTGTGCTTGAATTTGAAGAACCCTTACTGGAACTTCCTTCTCAGAAGAGAATTGTTCTCTTCATGGCAAAGCCCTGCAGCACCGTCCAATCTGTCTAAAACTCTGTGTAGTATGAAGGGAACGAGCTCAGCAGCATCACCTCTCTCTGGACAGCAATTAGAGGGGACAGTGGAGCCAATGCAGTAGTTTCCCAAAGATCTCTGACTTTGGTGTGAACCAGCAGCCCTCTCTCTTATTTTCAGAAGGCTGTGCCCCATTGGACAAGTCCTAGCTACACTGGATTAATATCCACAGGTATATTAAAATACTGTCCAGGTCATACAGATTTTTCTTTCCACTGCCTCACTAAAAATGTCACTGAAAGAGTCACCAGGACACAGCACGAAAAAAAAAAAGATGGTTTCTAGTACTTTTAACATTAGGACAAGAAGATGGGTAACAGCAAACAATAAAATTGTCCTCCTGTGGAGTCTTAAAGAGTCAATTTAGACTTTACCAACAGTGTTTCAGACACAGCTTTCAAATAACGCAATCTTTATGCAGTTAATCCTTTTTTCCTTACATCCAAGCAAATACATGCATTTGTCCTTTTAAAAATCATGTCTGCCTTTTTTTTGACTCTGATTATCAGAATTTCTTCTGATATTTAAAGTTAGGCATTTTTTTTTCCATTTTTCCCACTGCTGCAGTTAAGGATTAAGATGCCAAGGATTTAATAGCAGTGGTCCAAAGTCCAGATCGAACAATGTTCTACCTTCACTGTGACTTCTGAAGATTACACATGCCTATTTTACACCAGTTGATTATACTCCCAACGCCTCCAGTTAACCCAGCATCATTACCTGTGCTTTACATTATGACTAAGAGGATGACCTGATAACATAGATTAAAAAAAAACTTCAAGTGAATGAGAATTTTAACATCTTTATTCTGTCTCATTTCCCATCACACCTTCCCCAGCGTTTCTGATCTGGCTCATCATGACCTAAAGCAACCTAATTTTACAGAGAGTAGGGCAAAGCTTGTGAGAATGGTTTCTAAGGCAGCTTCTTCAGCCAGTGACAAAAGCCACATGCTGGTAAGCGCTGGTAAAGCAGCTTAGGCGATGTGAAGCTGAGATGACTGGTGTTGCTCAGCAATAGGGTTTCGCTCGCTTCTTATTAATATTACTATTAAAATAAGCGGTGCAGGGTATGCCTCCTTTCACATCACCAGCACATTTCGTTACAGGTAACACGTGTACTGAATACAGTGTAACGGAACCCAAGAGCTGCGCAGTTACACCAAAGATCTCCAGTCTTTTCGGTGTGTTGTAAACATGGCAATGGGAGTCTTCCCTCCCACTTCCCTCATTAAATGTGTGGAATGTAAATGTTTGTTATACATCCTTTTAACTACACAGGGTATAATATGTAATGTACAAATGCAAATTTTTATTTCCTCACTGCTGAGAAACTCAGAATTTTTTGTTTCATATTGATTAACACATTCTATGAACTCTAAAAAAAGTATTTCCATAAAGCTGTATATATTCAGTAGAAACAATGGAAAGAGTAATTCCTGAAATAATTTTATTGACACAATGTTGAACTACTTCAAGAAAACTTAAGAGGAACCAACTAGATCTATGTGTCATCCAGTTTACCAAAAAAAGGAGAGAAAAAAACCCAAACAAAACCCAGTCTTAATCATAGAATGGCATGGGTTGGAAGGGACCCCAAGGATCATAGAGCTCCAACCCCCTGCCACAGGCTGGGCCACCAGCCTTCANTCCCCCTAATATCTAATCTAAACCTTCCTTCCTTTAGTTTTAATCCATTCCCCCTTGTCCTGCCATTATCTACCCTTTTAAAAAGTTGAATCCCCTCCTGCTTATAAGCTCCCTTCAGGTACTGGAAGGCTGCAATGAGGTCCCCCCCGCAGCCTTCTCTTCTCCAGGCTGAACAAGCCCAGCTCCCTCAGCCTCTCTTTGTAGGGCAGGTGCTCCAGCCCTCTAATCATCTTCGTGGCCCTCCTCTGAACCCTCTCCAACAGTTCCACATCTTTCCTGTATTGGGGGCCCCAGATCTGGACACAGTACTCCAGATGGGGCCTCACGAGGGCAGAGTAGAGAGGGACAATCACCTCCCTGTACCTGCTGGCCACCCCTCTTCTAGTGGAGCCCGGGATCCCATTGGCCTTGCGAGCTGCAAGAGCACACTGCTGGCTCACGTTAAGTTTCTCATCCACCAGAATCCCCAAGTCCTTCTCAGGAATGTTATAAACATTCCTAATCAACACAAGGACTTTTTAAAAATTTCTTTCAACTTCATTGCTCTTACATAATTCCAATCTGGCAGAATGCAGGGAAGGTTAATGATATAATTGCTAAGTCATCTTTTCTCCAATCCTCCCCAAACTCGTAGAACACTCTCGCTCTCAGTATTAGGGAGGATTCTTGTATTTCAGTCAGGTACCTGCGAGCAGCCTCAGTCATTTGATGAGTGACCGCAGCAGACCAAGAGCAGAAACTCCTGCCTCTACCACACTGAGCAGAAGGAGCCACACCAAACCCTGTCATCGATAGTGCTGATTTTTTTTTTCAGTTCGATAAAAATCTTACTGGATACTTCAAAGTGTCTGGACACATAATTTCCATTAAGAGAATTTCAAGGTTACAGCTTTTGATTTCACATTTGGTAGCTTCAGAGATAATGTACGTTCTATGGCAGTACTCCGATACCCGAAACAAAGCCTGTCTCATGTCCAAAGAGCACAACACAACAGTAATCTCTAAAGGCTGAACACAGACACACGCTGAAGAAAAGAACAAAGGATAACACGGAATCTTTGCAGCTTTCTACTGCTTCTCTTCACATGGTATTAGGTATTCAATACAGAATTCATTAAGTGGGCCTTTGTAACCAGCTTAGCCAATCCTTTCTCTCCCCACTGCTGCTCAGAAGGACACATCTTCTATCCAGAAAACATTTTCATACAATGTTCTACATTTCACAGCTGACACGTGAATTGCAGCCATTGTCTATGCAAATCCTTTGGAAATTATCCCCCTGCTGGTACACAATAAAGTAACTAAACCAACTTCTCCAAATGTATCAATATAAGCATGGTCAGAAAGCCCAAGTGTAAGCTTTCAATACGTGATTATGTGAAAAAAATAATTAGCAGGTAAAACTACCGTGTGCATTCTCTCTGGGTCTGATGAGCACATTTAAACCAGTTATGAGCACAACTGTTCCGTGAAGGAGAGTGCATCTCCTCTGGAATCTAGGCACATTAATTATTATTTCTGAAAGATTATTTGCCTGTAATATGAAAACCCAAGTTAGCTGTCTGCACGAGATTATCATCCTCCATTCAATTAGCTCAACAGTGCCATCAACTTTGGAAGCGCCAGGTTGGATGATTGTAAGCGAACGGTGAACAGCGAGTCTTGCCCCCCCAACGGCTAACTGTGAGAGTCAGAAGGGCTTTTTTGTTTTAACTTTTTAATAATAATGTAATTATAAAACGCAGAGTGTCATTGCTGACCTATGTTCCTTTAAGCTCTGTAAAAACCTTGTCATCTTTGCATATTTACTGACGTGCTTTGTGTTTCTTCTGTCAAGTGGGTACAACGCTCTCCCGCCTTACAGGGACTTCTGAAGCTAAATTCTGAGATCTCCTGAGACAAGGCTGTAGTACATCAAGGCCAAAGTTTTAAAGGGGAAATTAAACAGGAACTAATTATAACTTTTTGCTACCAGTGGAAGCTAAAGTTGCTGTTTAAAGTATCTCTGAAAGATACAAACCGCAAGTGCTCCCTGTATTCCCACCTCTGATACGGACCCCAGCATGGCTGTGTTAGAAAGCCGGACGCTACGGGCAGGAGGTACTCACCACAGCGACACGATCCCAGTTCCTGCTGTACTAGCTCCAGTTTTGCTTGGCACTGGAAGCATCGGCGTCTACTCTTCTGTTTGGATCGACTGGTTTCTTCAGGCCTGTCATTACTGTCATCCAGTAGCCGTGGCCGTTTCACAGGAGAAGCCTCACTCTCCGACTGTGAATCTGTTGTGTTCACAATAAATATTTTAGGAAAAATATTAGAACTTCCTTGCTGAGGCATCCCTTTGGGCAGATTGAAGGTATATTGCTTTCAGCTGGGGTCACCACCAAGCAGTGTGATACTTCCCATTCTATTGCACAGACACATTTTCTTGACAATCAAAATGAGCATCAAATATAGGACAAATTATCTTTGTTCCCTGTAAGAACCCCTCCTGCTGGCAATAGTGAGCAGAAAACAAACTGATTAGTTTCCTTCCAGCCATGGCTGGGTCACAGAGAGCTCCACGTAGAGTACATACCATCCTAAACAACTGAGTACATACCATCCTAAACAACTGCAGGCTACATCTGTCATCTCATTTGGTTTCTCCTGTGCACCTCCTCCTGTCTCCCTGCACAAACTAACTGAGGTAGGCTGCTGATAAACAACACCTGAAAGCAGGTTCGACCTATTTCCTCCCCGGGCAGGAGGGACATTTTTAAGGCACAGTGTGTAACCTGTATCTCTTATGACTGAGGGTGGTACATGGGAGCACCATACGGTGCTTCCCTCTCATTCCACATGGATAACAATTTACATGTAAATTAGCGTATGCGGGCAACACAAACCCAGCAAAGATAAAGCCCAACCTCTACATGCATGCTACAAATTCAAAGCACTTAGTCATTTTTAAAGAATCAGTCAGAATACTGTTGCATTAATAACTTTACAATATTCAGCTTGTAAGCAAATAGTGTGTAGAAAACCTGAGGGCGTTGAAGTTCAGGCAAGTGTTACTTCAGGTAGTAGCATATCTGATGCAAGATGGTGATCAAGGGGAAAAAAATAGTTCCGTTAAATCCACTTTGAAAGGACATTAATCCAACAAACAACAAGATCTTTTTGGCAGGACAGTAGTCTATCGAACATGTTTTTATCTTTATTTTAATTTCCCCCTGCATGGTATTCTGTGGTTATGGAAAACATATCTACTTTGTCTTAGCTGTCCTGGATTAGCCAGGAAAAAGATTGTCCATATCCTTGTTATTTCAGGGATCTTACCTGATCTACTGCTCATCAACATCATGCCTTTCCTTGACTAAGTACCCAATGAAGTCAGAAGACCCGAAATACCAGCTAGCCTCCCCTCCACCGTACCCTCTGTTACCTTTCCCTGATTCCTCACGTGCAGTATGTGCTAACCCACGTTTCTTAAGCTGTGTTCCAGACCCTATGTCACAGTGTTTTTCTAGCTGCTGGACTCCAATATTACAGCCATTATGCATATACATCTTAATTCACTTGGGTCTATTTTATTTGTATCACACTGTTCTTAAGATACACTGAGAATATTCCTGGCTTTTCAATAAGTACAAAGTCCCCACATCTCACATTTAATAAAAAAAAGTGAGCTGTTTTCTGCACGGTATACAGGTGATAAGCTTTTATTAAGCTACAATAATTTTCTCTGATATGTGCCTCCACACAGCCTTCTTTTTGATCAATGTCATAGATTACCACTTAGACCTTACAAAATACATCTATTATTATGCCTAAGCCAACATTCAGTATGTAACGTACTCCAGCTCTGCATGCCTGGCTGTGCAGGAGCCTTGACAAGGGAGAGAAAAGTAGCATGTAATGAATTAATACAGTTATGGAACGACTTGTCCTGTCTTAAATTAATTCTCTGCAGGAGATGGTCCATGAGAAAGATCCTCAGAACAGACCCCAGAGATCCCAACTCATACTCCAACAAAGCAACGAACGGTCCTATCGCACAGACGCTTGTTTTCAGAGCGCCTATAACAGCAGTGTAGGCTCAAAGATACTGGGGTGCACCTTCAACAGGCTGCTTGTGTGCTGTAACCTGGCTGATTCGGGGTTCAGCAGAAATCTGTTCCAGCCCACCTTGCTGCCAAAGATGGGGAAATACACCGTTTGTACTTTACTTGTCCCTCTCTGAGAAACAGATACACTGCTATTTTGAAACAGCTCCCCTCCCACACATCTTTGCTGCTGGAAATGTAAGCTATTCTGGCACTTCTCAGGAGTGAATTTGGGATTCTGAATTAAGCCGATGGAAACCACAGTGGTCTGCTTGCAACAAAGTCCAAATAAGGGATTCATGTGCATGAGTCAACCAGTGCCTAATCAGTTAATGAAGTCATGTGCCTTAATGAGAAAAATAGCTACTCCAAGTCAGGCTAGTAGACCTATAATTAAAATATTTAATTATACATTTCCTGTTAATTGGTAATGACTAATTGAATATTAACATAAGCTGGTTAATATGACAGAAATGAAAATTTAGGTATCTCAGATTTTGAAACGCGGATCCTTTGCCCTAATTAACCAGCGTTAACTAACATGGAGGTAAACGCGGCCGGACTCCCAGGGGCAGCCCCAGCTGTCTGATCGCCAACTGCCCAGTGCCTTCCACATGCGAGCACAAGCCAGTTCTCACTGCAAACCAGAGCAGCAGCGCTCGCGCCTACATCTTCTCACGGGCCAGTACGAAGAGCAAAGGGAAAGCACAGATTAGAAACCAGAACTTTCAGATCCAGTCCTGCACACGTCGCTTCCCGATCAGTACTGGCACAAGCAATCCACGATGCAAGTACAGCTTCCACCACCTGGAACCTTGCAAGGTTCAGCTTCAGAGACCTGGCAGCTGAAGGAACTTGTCGTGCATGGCTTTAGTACCTGGGTTGCACAAAAACTCCCCACACCCTGGGAACAGGGTGAAGTGCTGCAACTAGCCTAAAGAGGAACTCAGTGTGAACTACTGAACAACCAAAAAAGGCTACAAAGAGGATTTTTTCAGCCAGTGACACGGTGGCTTTCCTTAGAAGGGTGGTTTGTGCAACAAGAATTACTTCTTGCTTTACTTTTAAGAAACATTTTCTACATTCAGCTTGCATTTTTGCATTGCACCTAAACCAATGAATACTCAGTCTGAGGAAAAAACAGCAAAGCCACAAACAGCGTGTTACTTTTGCCTGCAGACGTCAAAAATCTGTTTATTTTTACAGCAAAGTTTTAGGAGATGAGACATCCCCAAAATGTCACAAAGAATTTGCTCAGCAGAGTGACTGCCACTGACACTCCTGTTGCGTTTGTAATTCAAATTTAGAAGTAAGGATTCTTCTAACCTACACCTGATGATAGAGATTCTTTTAATTGTGGCATCTCTATCAAACTCCCATTTGAAATGAGATGTAATTCAGCAGAGCGAGACCGAAACTGGAGGCGCATCTGGAAAACAAGCAGCAGAGCAGCGTTCTTAAAAGTTCTCTTATGTCTTGGACAGAAACTCCCATTTGTTCCTTGCTGTCACTGGTTTTGTCTTCATTACTCATGTCCTCCCCTCAAAACTTTCCAAATAAATGGTGGTACGTCTGTCAGAGCTGAATCCCACTCTCTCACTCTCCTGCCACGGAGGAGCTGGCAGGCAGCATGTACATGGCTTCTCTAACAATCGTGACAGCTCTTTCAAGGCATTTTGGGGAGAGGGTGGGAAGCTCTAAGCCCAGCAGAGACGTGGGATGAGAAAATGTAACAGCGAAGGAGGAATGAAGGAAGAGATGGGAGTAGTAAGCAGAAGAGGAGCCCTCCCCCACTGCTGCTTGCTTCAAGAATGAGACGAATCTGTTTAATCTCTGGTTTGATGACAGCTTTTGAGGCACTCAGTCAGGGTTTTTTTTTCCTTTTCATAAAGAACCCATCACACTGGCAGACTGACATTTATGATCTCAGCTGCCTGTGCAAACACCAGCAAGAGCAGTAATTAATGAACCCTCAAACATCACTGCCATCTCATCTGAAACTATTTTAAAAGGAGCTTGAGCTGTTAAAACCTCTGTCCATGAACAAACTTGCATGGTCACAGGCAATAACCACATAACAGGGATTAACTAAAGTTTGAGCTATATCTTCTTGCCAGTTTTCTAGGGGGTTGGGTTTTTTCCTTCATCATTCCATTTTTAGATGAGGGATTACTTAATTCCCTGGCATGTTGACTATGCATTAGAAATTTCATCTAGAGGAAACTGCCTCTTTACAAACCTTTCCTACTACATTTACCAGAATCATCATTTAAAATCATCTCCTCTACTTCAAATTAACACAAAATTAGCACAGTTGTTCCAAACCCCACTTGTTTATTCACTATTAATGAAGAGACAGAAATTCAAGATTAACATCTCAGGAGCAGAGTTTAACAACTGTGACCACCTCAGTTCCTCCCTGTCGCTGTGTAATGCTGTGGAAGCAGTTATTTTGAAACTCTGATATTTACATTGAGATGAACATCTTGTACTCTCACACAATCAAGACAGCACCTCAAAGCTGCATCAGAAACTTAAGCACGTACCTCTTTGGAAGCGCTCCCGCTCACAAATTCATTTCTTTTGTGAATTCACCTCAATTTTTCCTAAAACACTACAGACAGATGTCTCAAAAAAATTTACACAAACCTTTTAACTAACATTTAACCACACTGTCTGTTTTCTAGTAACATCACAGCACCCTCAGCATCACCATTTCCCCAATTTATTTGCCCTATCCCACGTGTTTAAAAGCAGTTACATTTACAGCTCACCGTCCTCCAACACTGTGGAGTAGAGAGTCAGTATAGGAACAGCCCCTGGGGAACTCAAGTCGTGTGAGCTCCTTCTTTGCCTCAGGAAGCTCCCTGTAAAATCACTCTGGAGAGTAGAAGCAACCCCCAGAAACTGCATTACAGAAGTTATCTCTACATCACTTACCAAACTTGTACCTGGTCACCAGTTCCTGTTTCCTGTCCTAATGAGTAAAAACAAGCAGCCAAACAGAAATCCCAACAACTTTTGGCCTAGCTGTTTGAGATACGCAGTGGAAGGCCTTGCTGCAAGACATTTCAGACGTGAAGCACCACTGATGTGCTTCAAATTCTGCCAGCAAAACCCTGTCCCCCTGCAATACAGATTAAGAAAAAGGCTTCCGTTACAGACAGTGTTTGGGGTTTTTAATGAACACTAAAAAACAGTGTGTGTGTGTTGGGGGGAAGATACTAACATGTCTATTTCTGTGAGTGTAAGCATTACTTTTGAGCTGAACAGTAACATGGCTTCATTTCCCAAAACTGAGAGCTGGCACATGTTGCATGTGTTGCAAGGAAGGTGAGAATCAAACTTGTACTTGCACCCTGATAGCACCATGAGATCCGGTATTTGTAAAACACAGAGATGAACACCCCAGAGCGTCACAAGACTTGGGGACATGGCTCACATCTGACACGGCACAAGCAAGCGTGCTGTGTAACAGCACAGGGCTTGGCTGAGCTACTGCCACTAACGCAGCCCAGGCAGTCCCGCTGACTTGAGTCTCAGGACCTGAAACTAAGCTGCTGGTTTTCATAAAAGCTGCGTGTGGCATTAGTGTGTTTGAGACCTTGATGCCTTTGTGAAATTTGATTAAAATAATCCAGGAGATTTAGAAGTGGCTGCTGGACAAACTATGGGAGACTTTTCCTTAGGAAACTAGGCAATTACCTCCCCTGCCTGTGGTTTGTGTGCACCAACCTCACCTGTGTTTCTCAGCACCAAACTTCAGAATTTCCCATTCTAGTTAAAATTTTATGTACACGTGTGAATGAGAGGTAACACATGTATTACTACTGCCATACCACTTCAGGAAAACAGGAATCCTGGGAATATAACCATGTAATTGCACTAACATTCCACCTGCACTGTAGAAAACACTTTTTTACTGTGTATCGACTCCTTCCGACGTCTCACGTTTTTCCCCTCTGAACTTGTATTGTTCATACTATCATCTGTCAAAAAAAGGAAGCATACTGTGTACTGCAGTGTAACTTAATGAGCCTATTAACCACCACCTCTAATGAAACAGAAGAGACTGATCTAGTGCCAGTAACCCAGTTGAATGAAAAGCATGTTGAAAACTCTGTGACAAGTATTGAGCTACTGCACGCATTTTAGCAATGTTATAGAGGAAAGTGTGTGAGTGGTTATTATCCTTTCTTGTCAAGACATTTCATAATTGCTAAATTAAGTTAAAAGCTAATTAGTTTTCCTCTCATATTTAGACTCTTGTACTACATCTGTTTTATGGTTAATTCTTGCATTACTTCCCCTGTACTCTCCAACTCCAGCATGTCTTTAGTTAATAGAAACGTTTGCTTATTTCTCAAACGTTTTTACTTACATACCCAATTAATTCAAACAAGTGCATATTTAGATGTATTCAGGCACCTGCACTGTGCAGTTCCTTTGATGGATTACATCAAGGCATTTAAATTAGTCGAAACATTTCCTAAGGCAACAGACACCCCTATTGCTGCTGTCTGAAAGGACCACGTTCATTTAGAGGACCAGGTGAATGGGTTCCTTCCCCCGATTGACATCCATGGGCCAAGTCTGTAAAACTCCAGATCCCACCACAACAGATCAGCTTGTGCAGGGAGCACAGGTTGGAAGGGCCTGCCAAGCACTTGGCCCAGTGCTTGCTGCCCATCACTTCCTACAAGGGGGAACACCCAAAGACCATGTTTAAAACAGTGAAATCATACACAGCTATTGACTGCTGGTGTGTGCAGACACAAGACTGAATTCCCATTGTCTTGATGACTAGGGGCAATGTATGCAGTGTAGAAGATTGATACTACTCTAAGGATGTTAAGGGAAGCCATTTGGGGTGGTTGGGTTGTTTTTTTAAATAACTGACAAACAACATCTCAAGCCCTTCATACATTCAGACTGTTATAAAGAATCTTGAAAAAGATGAAAATGGCCAGAAGGCAAAAAAGGCTGCAATGCTGAACTCGCTATTTCTCAACAACAACAAAAATGTAATAATTTACTGTTGTCAATTTGAACTTTTCTCATTATAAAATTAGGTACTTCAGCAGCATAAGGTCAGGGTTGGGAGAGGGACAAAGGTGACACTTCAAGTTGGAGAACAAATGCTATCATAACTGGCCTGAATTGTTAAGTGAATAAATAATGCACAAATACAGGTAGCCAAATGGAGCAACAGGAACACAAGGTGGAAGAAAAGATCTGTAATACAGGAATATACCTGATGAGAAAGTTATGAGGGCAAATCATGAACATTCTGGACATTCCACAGCACCTGAAGACTACTTACTAGCATTCAAATACATATATTGAATTACAAATATGTTTGTACAAACACATAGAAAATAAGCTTACACTGGTTTGATAAAATGGGAAGTTCAAAAGCATTCAGCAATATCATAGTTTTGGTTTTGCTGACTAATGAGGGCCCTCTTATGCTTCATGAAATTCTCTAATATTGGATTAACAAGAACAGATAATGCTATAAATATTGCATATTCGCTAGCTGGCTCAAGAATGCATAAATAAGCAGTGCTGCTCTGCTTCAAAATCCTAGTAGTATACTCCTCCTGATGTCCTCATCAATCAGATGGTGTACAGTATTCAGGAAGGTAATTCTTCAAACTAATAGCCTAAAACCAGTCCTATATAGAAACTACTTGCTCTGTTATTTTTCATTCATACACTGAGTTTTTCATAGTACACCCTCCCCCTCCACTGGTGTAATGAGAGTCTTCCAAGGCTAAGACACAGATTCAGAAGAGGAATTGTAAAGAACTCCCGCCTGCTAGCAGTGAAAAAATAGCTATTTTCAATATTTATCTTTCAAAAAACTTATTTGTCATTAACCGCAGAACTTCAGAGATGTTACTAGCAACAGAAATCTTGCAATGAGACACTACAATTCCAAGGACTTTAACTGATTAATATTAAGGGAAAAACCTAAGAGCTCTTGGATTTTGATAAAAATTTTACTAAATGCATTAAGAGTAGGTTCTGAAATGCACAGCTAATCTATCTTCTAAACCCACTAGGTTATGATTCAGTTGTTTTAAATAAAGCTTAAAAATCAGTTTATATTTTCATTGTGTTGCTTTTTCTAGCAATTTTTGTGAGGGGATGAGGAAAAGAAGCCCTAGCATAGATTATTTCTGTATGCTCATTTGGCATCTACAATACATCAAAAGTCAGGCTGGTTTCCTGGGAAGTTCTTACTGCTCTGAAAGGAGCCATTTGGGAACCATATACACTAACCTGAAAAAAAGACCAGATCTACACAATGAGAGAGGTAGAACAGCTCAATGAAACTCAGAAGATTCAACAGTACACGAACTGTCCTGTATCTTAAATCCAGGTCTTTTCCAACCCTCTTCCACCCAAAAATGTTGGTCTCATTTGTTATTCCCTGAAGTTTACATTAAGGAAAAGCAGGTTCCAGATCCTGAAGGGGCTACAGGAAAACTGGAGAGGGACTGTTTACAAGGGTATAGAGTGATACAGCAAGGGGTAATGGCCTTAAGCTGAAGAGGGCAGATGTAAATGAGAAACAAGGAAGAAGCTCTTCCCTCTGGAGGGTGGTGAGACACTGGGCACAGGGTGCCCAGAGAAGCTGTGGCTGCCCCCTCCCTGGCAGTGTGCAAGGTTGGATGGGGCTTTGGGCAGCCTGGGCTAGTGCCGCTGCCCACAGCAAGGTGGTTGGTCCCTTCCACTTTCATCTACTTATCCTATTCTCTAACAGCAACTCTGTTTCTTAAGGCCAGAAATACTTTCATGAATGGCTTCAACTGATTGATTAGAAAAAGGAATTATTTCTAAGGAGGAATTAGTTGCACACTTTATAAACATCTTCACCACACTGCCTGTAGGCATTTCCAATTCATCTACACAGCATGTGAAATAGGGCTTCCACAGTCACATATTTTTTGTCCTTTTGGCCACTTCAACTATCTGGCTTCCTCACTTTGTTCAACGATGTAAAGGAAAGGAACACCTGGGAACCAGTAAGTATGAAAGTTAATTTCAAAGAACTACTGACTATGAAAAGGATGAGTTTTCCTTCATCTCAGTTTAGTGCACCTTAACACAGGCAGATGCAAGTCCTCCTATCCTAATATCGTGAGATGATAGAAAAATAATCTATTTATTTTATCCTGGCTGTACTGAATAGGCAGGGATAGGATTCACTGTTTCCACGTGCCATCATGCCACTGCACACCTTTTCATTTCTGAATGTTGCATTTTTTCCACTACTCAGAAAAAAATTATCTTCAGAAGTAAACAGCATGAGTGATTAATGTATGAACCATGAAGATGCTTGCAAAACTTCTCTTTAGATTAAAGCAAGCACAGGCTAAATATCAAGGCTTCTTTTTTTTTTTCCCCCACTATGGTTTAGTAAAGAGATGATTTAGATGTCTAGCACAGGAATGTGCTAGACACTCTGTGATAGATAAAAGATCAAGAGAGACTTTTTTGTGAATATTACCAATTACTGTGTGCTAACAAGCTCTTAAAAACCTTCCCAGAAACAGCTGAAGTTTTTATAACTCAGAGGCAAAGATCATCACAGCTATAGCTGACTTTTAACAAACTTTTTCATGTATTGACCCCAAGCCAATCTCCTTGGATTCTCCAACCACACTGATAATAACACATTTAGTCTAAACTGCATGGGATGCATTTAGTGCAGAAGATAGTCCAGGTGACCATATCAACTGTTTTTAATGAATGAGTGTGATTTTGTAAAGTTGAACAAGGTGAGAGTGAAAATAAATCCTACAACTGCAGCAAGTCCTTAAATTTGTTTTCAGATGTGACTATAATGATCCTTACCATCAGAAGGTTTTTAATCTACAATTATCATAACACTTCGAGAAGGCTCATAGATAACCAGTACTAGCAATTATTGCAAAGTACATGTGCAAAAAAGCAAGCTTGGGTATAGATGCTCAAACTCCTCTGAGCAGGAGAGTAATCCAATCTGTCCATCCAGATAGATATGGAAGCACAGAACAGATAATACAACACATCACAGAAATAGGCAATAAGATGAGATAGTAAAAACCCATCAACATACATCATCTGATCATGGTACGGTGTCATCTCCCAGCCTCTATTAGCTCTTGCTGCATCAGTGCAAGTCCCAACCACTTTATCCTGTTTATAATTGCTGATGAGCAGTAATAAGGCTTCCATGCCTCAGCTCCTGTCCGTTCCACTTCAGCGCCCACCTATTAGGTTGTAACTTTTATTTACAGCCTTGCTTGATGCGCTGTTCTATTAGTACAGCTGGAAGCTGGGGAAGGGGAAAGAAGGAAAAAAAGCGCGTCCCTAATGGGCACTATTATTGCCAGGGCTGGGTGATTTATTATGCGGCTCGAAGGCTGTTCCATCATCGCTTTCCTGTCGGTGAGAAAGCTCCAAGAAGGTTGGATTTCTAACACAATGCCCTCCAGAAGTCAAACGCTAAAGAACACCTTAAAAGTCCTTTGGAACACCAATGAAAAGCATACCTCAAAGTTGTTTCAGTGTTATAAACCCCCTTCAATAAACCCTTGTAAGATTTTACTCAGGAGCTTAAAAATCTTCAGAGCAATTAAAAAAAATAAAATTGAATTAGTGGCACATCAGGTCTTTTTGCCCTTACACAACACAAAGATTGGGAAAAAAGGATGATACAACAGTAATGGCTTCTTGGGTTTGGCTCTGGCTGAAAATTTGTCTACTGCTCTTTCTGTAATTCCAAGAAGGATGTCCTCTCAATTGCACGGGTTCAGCCCCGAAGCAGTTAGATTTCTGGCAGTGCTACAATCAAGCACACACACATCTTCGTGTAAGAACATCAATAAACCCAAAATCACAAAAAGGACCATACACCTGCTTAACTGCTTTGCTCAATCAGTGGAAGAATTATTTGTATCTTCTAGACTTGAATGCTAAACCAGAAAAAGCACAGAGCAATGAGACGGATACTGTAATCTCACACAATAAAAATACCACTGCACCCACCTAGGACAGATACCCTCGTAAAATGTGAGCTATGTGCACGTATAATTACACAGAATATTAAAGATGCACGTTTCTCATTGCTCACTGCTACTGAGAAATAAAGTACTTAAAAACTCACCAGCTTTATGGCTGTAATGTATGAATTGATTGCATCATTCCTGCATTTTATCTGCCTGTTTTCTGCTACCTTTTCTATAGCACAATTAAAAATTAACTGGGTGCACTCACGCAGCTCCACTGATTTTTTTTTCCAGCTTTAAGCTGCACCAAAACATTTTAAAATCTGCCTGCTCAGAATTGCATATTATATCATCTATACGTTGTACAGCAGAGAAGAGTAATATGTCAATTAGTCCTGCATGTTCTAGTCCTTGGCACCCCCTGTACATGGGATCTGGATGCCCTGCTGAGCAGGGTAAGCCTCACGGTGTCTTCCATCAATTGTAACATTACCCAACCATTAAGAAACAAATCAAATACATAAGAAGCTATACCCTAGGCCACACAATCCCATCTTTTTTCCTACAAAATCTTCAGACTATAGGCTCTCAAAAACCTTTAAGGCATCATCTAAACTAATGATTGCAAAGCTGTATTCATTCTTTTCATTATAATCCCTGTCCTATGGGCACACTTTGGAATAGAAACACTTTGTACCACAGAGATGATTCTGGTGAAGAGGAGGAGGAAATACCCCACTCTTTGGTGTCATGGTACAATTTTTTATCTGAACAGCTCCTACAGTATGCAAGCTGACAAGCGTATGAGGTAAAAACTCTTCTTTTTCTAAGAGAACTTTTCCTGTGTCTTGGCAGATTTATTGTTTTGATCTTTCTTCAGTGGTTACATTAATGCTAATAAAATATGAAAGGTTTATGTCTTCCCTAATATCCTTCTGATGGGAACCTGCATACAACGTAAGTAGGTCAAATTTCTAATTTTCTGTCTCAAATGCTGATATATGGCAGACTTTAGGGAAAAACTATGCTTGAAGGGGGGGGGGCGAAATTA
>VZTU01025255.1:0-14105 GCA_013400835.1 Zapornia atra | reverse complement strand
CAATTGGTTCCTGTCAGATGTGATCCAGCTCCAGTTTAAGGTCAGTAAAATTTCAAAGGTGAAGTATATTTAAAGAGTATCACTCCCATGTCCTAGTATGTAAAGCTATCACTAACAGACAAGTTTGGCTTTTCACAGGTGAATTGGTACATGATCACAGTTCAGAAAGCTGTTCCAAAACTGCATAATGTAGGTAGGGGAGCATACCACGTTAGCAAGCTTTGCAGCCTACCAACTCCTAGAAAATGAAAAGAAGCAGGATCAGTCTTGGACTCCTGAAGTGCAGATATTTTTTATTTGCACTTCAAATGCTACAAAAATGGTTGACAGCCATTTAATCAGAGGGTTTTTTTTCACCTTTCTCTGACATATATAATAATGTCTACAGCTGCAGGCAGGATTAGATAGTTATTCATGAAGGAAGGAAGTTCTGAAGTGCATCTCTCCCTCGGGCAGAGTGCACGAATTTTCTAACACAAATCGACTGCAAAAACCAAGAGATAGGAAATAATGCATAGGAAATACATGTTGTGTCACTGAAACTGTTAAGTGCTGCTTGACTAGTTATTCTCCTCTACTTGAAATGGCAGAGGCTAGAACAACTGTCTAACTAAAACAAGACTGAGGCAATAAAATGAATATTTCTGCATAATCTTAGATTTCCTATACCAAATCTACTAATGCTATTGCCCCTTTCCTCTTCAGCAGATGCCCCAGTTTCCTCAGCAGTAAATCTTTTACTGGTTGCTCTGTTCCACGTTCCATGGTGAGCAAGATGTGACCATATTTCTTAAGTGAAATACACATCTGATATGGAAAGGGTTGCTATCTACACATCGAGAACTTGTTCCCTATGAACTCTGCATTATTCCTACTTGTACACATATGTCTGATCAGCCACAATTACCCATAAAGAGAAAAATTAATGTAAATATAGCAGACCAGCCCAAAGTTAATGTTAACCTTCTCTACTTGCAATTCCATTTCTGGAGATAGAGCTGAATTCTTCCAGAATCACATTTCTAAAGATGAGCAAACCCCCTGATTTTCTTTTGTGCCTGTGATCTTCTAAGTAAATTCCTGTGAGCCACATTGGAATTTGACTCTCGGCACTTCTGTTCCAAGCACTGTCTGGTTCTTGCTTAAATACTATTTGCTGGAGTAAGAAACATGCTTGCCCAGAGCTGACCTTCAATGAAAGAATAAATATCATCCCTCCCTTCTCAATCTGTCCAAACAACTTTTCTTTAGTTAACATACAACATATAATTCAGTTAAAAAATTGGATGTAATCCCAAATGCTACCTTTTAGCAATTTCTGAAAGATGTCCAGTGTTCAAGATAATTTTTGCTGATATCTTGCAAAGTTGCTCATATTGGTCAGAATCTAAGTTTACCAAAGTTAACTCTATTAAATGAAGATACACCTATTTACGCTAATACCCTAGCCCAGTGAAGAGTTAGTTTTCCAGCTTTCTATTACTATACAGTTTTTATTTTGTTGAGAAGTGCCAGAATTTTTTTTGAAGCACTAGTAAGAACAACTGTACTCAGAGAAGGCTAACAACAATTACCCTGTTATATCCTACTACGTACTGGGCAAACCATCAGGGACATAGGCACCTTGACATTTGCATGAAACAATTTAATCTTCTGCCAGACATTTCAGCAACGGAGCAAGGACAGTATATGGACTATATTAGGCTGCATGGCACTAATGACTAAAGATTATTTTATTACACTCAGTAAAGGACATATATGCAGTAAATCATAAAGTTAACTTTTTACACAACTCTGTTGGAATTGGAATCCTGAATGTTGATAAGAGGTGTGTTTGTCTCCTTTTGATTGTATATCTGGAAGGTTTATAGTCCATTTCTACATACTTCTGCTAAATCTTTAATGCTTTATTCAGTTTTAGAAAAAAAATCAGAAGGAACCAGTAGTAGAGCAACTACTGAATAAGATGATAGAAAATCAGGCTTATGACAAAAAAGGAAGAACTAAAAAAGAACTAAAGGTGGGCTTGTGTAATCTAAATAAATAACTACGTGTGTGTGATTACCATAGATAAGTAACAACCATGGCTATATGATTACCTTGTCTAAGCATCTGAAGGGTAGAAACTCAAGGTAAAGAACAATTGCATAACCCATTAAGCCTGATTTCAATAATTATTTTTTTTTTTCAAAAAATGTCACCAAAGTTGCTGGAATTTTTATTTTAAATACCATAAGGATTCTATCTAATTAAAATTATACTTAAATCAGTGCATTAATTCATAATGTCTGATGATAATGGGTAGACTTTTATAAGACAAGATATCAACATTTATTCTGATAAAACATAGTTTACCATGCTAACAGGCATATTCTTTTTATAGATTCCTTGCTGCATCTAATTCTTCTTTACATAAAGAAAAAGAAAACATCTTTAGTGAAATGATGAAAAAAAACCCCAATAGTCCCATGTGACACATGTCTGATTCATAATTCAAAGGTTAATTTTGCAGCCACATAGGTAAAGAATTTCATTGTAATGAAAATGCAGGTTCTGGAGTGTTAAGGTTTCGTGCAGTATATTCAAATGTACAACAGAAAAAACTTACCAGTGTTTCATTTAGACTGTCTGCAGTCATCTATGCAAAGACAATTCTTGAAAACAGGCAAAATCCTTATTTGAAGAGCAATCATCCAAGATTTCAATCCTTTGAGTGGTGCCTGTAAATGATCTTCTGCATTCGTACTATACAGTCTGCTTGGGTGTGACATTGTTGTCCAAACACAAAACTTCAGTAACTAGGGACTACTATGGAAAACACAGTGGAAACACCTGGGACAGCAGATGAATACACACCTAGAAAAATTAATATAGAGAAAAGGATCACCAGTCTCACTGTATTTGATTATTATGGGAACGAGCAAGTTAGGCAGATTTTTTAGGTCCAAAGCCACCAAGCTGTACTGATATATTATAAATGCAAATAATAACCCATTGTACGTGCAACTGTTCACAGTAACATCGAGGCTGTAACAGTCTCAGCTGTAAGGAAGGTGTACTCATGAAATTTGCACATTGGGAGTCCTTACAAGGAGAATTTACAATTTGAAATCTTTATCTTTTTCATACTTATACTCTGTAAAATCTCATTGAGTTTTCAGAAGGTCAAAGACCCTACAGTCAGCAAAAATAGGATTGAATTCAGACATTTTGAGATGTATTCTCTGTTAAGTCTTCTCTGTCTTCTAGGAATGCGTGGAAGGAAAGGAAAAAGCATTTATGTTCTACTTCTTTTCATCACCTTGAGTTATCATTGCTAGACAATTTTCACTGTCAGGAGAAAATATAACATGTAGTCATCTCCCAGATGTGCCTAATAGAATTATAGTAATATATAATATTATAATATTGTTGTAAATACATACTCTAATGAAATTGTTATTTTGCACAGGGTGTTGCTGGGGAAGCTGACTCAGGAACATGGTTTGTTTCACAGTTGATGACAAGAAAATCAATATAATCAATAAATAAATAAACCTACAACACCATTAGACAAATTGTTCTCTGTTTTCCTATCTGAAACACTTTTTAATCTATTATCTGTAAGCATTTCTGTGAATGAAATCTTTGGATGTGGGGTCAGGTGAGATGTCAATCACTTCTCTGCTTATAAGATATTTCTGTCTCAATCGTTCTTTATTTTTTTAAGATCTGCTCAGATTCAAAATCTAATTGGAAACTCATGAGACACAAAAAAGGTCACATTGTAAATTAACCTCTGAAAAAGTTGAACTTTGCATGTGTAAAACAAAAAATTAGTTTTAAGGTGGTGTATAATTGCTAATATTTCTTTTCAGTGAGCTGAACAACATAAATATTTTCAAGCCATTTGTACATATCTTTCTTCCAAAGCTGTGCAGAAAGAAAACCAAACAAATAAAAGAGAAAATCACTCACTGACACTAAAAATTAAATTATCTTATTGAAAAGATAATCTCTTTGTATTTAATCAAAAACCCAGACTGAAGGTGGATATCCAGTCTGAACTCTGAGTTGCCAGTGAGTTTTAAGGATCCATACCATGAGGAAGGAACAGAGTCACATATTGATAAACATGTGAACTTTGGCTATATAGAGACTAAGCGAATATACAGTCCTGTGACGTTCAAAGAGAAGTTACTGCTGTCTAGGGTCACATAGGATCCATAGTTGACTTTCCTGTATGGGGTGAAGTTCTCAGCTGCTAAAACTTGAATGGAGGTTTACCCATGTATGGACCACACCAAAGTCCTCTAGAATTTGAATCTGCACTACAGCCCTATTCCTTATTGCTGTAATCAAACCTGAGAGCACAACTACTCATAACAACCATAAATCGCTGCTCTACTTGTCCTTCTTTAGCATGTCTGGCTACAAAAACCAGATACTGGGAAGCCATGGAAATTGGGCCAGTTGATTTACATAAAGTTCAAACTGCTCTGTAAGGTTCTTCCAGCTCTTCTTCTTTTCCTTCTAATTGGCCAAGTAGGTCAACAATCATTTCCACCCATGATTCAGGTGGAAATGATTAGTGACCTACTTGGCCAATTAGGCACCTACAAATCAATGGGGACAGATAGGATACACCTGAGTGTATTGAGAGAGCTGTCAGATGTGCTTGCCAAGCCCCTTTCCATAATCTATCAGCAATCCTGGCAGACTGGGGAGGTTCCACTTGACTGGAGGCTGGCAGATATTACACCCATATATAAGAAGGATAGGAAGGAGGGTCTGGGGAACTACTGGCTTGTCAGTCTGACCTCAGTCCTGGGGAAGATCATGGAGAGGGTCATCTTGGGAGCTATCATGAAGCACATGAGTGATCGCCAGGGGACCAGGCCCAGTCAACATGGGTTTACAAAAGGTAGATCCTGTCCAACTAACCTGATCACCTTCTATTCCTTTTCATGTGTGGGTCTCAATCCTGAATGGGACATGTACCTTCTAAAAACAATCGTATGACATATGCTCTGAGGGTCTACAAAAGTGAATAAAAAGTGTGTCATAAAAATGTAGTTGTCAAAAAAGAAGGAAAATAATTTCACATGCTTTTTATGAATGCTGTCAATAAGAAAACATCTAAATTATCTGTTAAAAGCTTCTCTTTTAGGAACTTAATCTCTTTTGGTCTGCTGGTCTGTTTTGTTTTGCTGATTTTTAGAAGGCCACCTTAGTATTTCTGACTTTTTCTGAGAGGGGTTATTTCTGTTTGCTACTAATGAATTGTCTTTATGATAAAGCAATAAGGGCACATGTTTAACTGAAGACACCACCAGCAAGAATAGTTGTAACAACTTAAATGCTTTGTGAGCATTTATGTAAAAGCAGGGACTCAAGGAGTGATCAAGCACAGGAAATTCTAGATGAACATTTTATGGAAAGAATGTTTCTTTTAAATATGTTAGCTTTGGAAAGTGATTATTTTGCAATGGATTAACATGGGAAATAAAAAATATTTCTCATTTTTGCTACTACTGTTAAACACAGTAGGAAGGACAATCCAGGTGTTCAGCCATCTCCAGGAAAGCAAGGATCTGTCATGCATAATAGTTACTTGAGGAGAAAAATAGCATCACACCAAACATCCCCCCTTTCTTTCTTCTTCCCCCAGCTTTCTATGCTGAGTATGACATTATATGGTATGGGATATCCCTTTGGTCAGTCGGGTTCAGCTCTTCTAGCTGTGTCACCTGCCAACTTCTTGTGCACCCCCAGCTTCCTCATTGCTGAGGTGGTGTAAGGAGCAGAAAAGGCCCTGGCTCTTTGTCAATAATGAAAACATCTTTTTATTATGAGCACTGTTTCCAACCTTTTGCCTTTAAGAATGTTTCCTTATCTTCATCTACTGTATTAAGAAGATATGATCTCCCACCCTAAATACCACCACTGGACATGCCAACATTGCTGTACTGGCATAATCTCAGTCCGCTCTCCATCTCCAAACTGCTCTTGTACTTGAAGTCATGCAGTTACTGCAATTAGTATGGCACTGAATTGAGGCAGCAGTGCTGGAGATGAGCAAACACAAATATTAGTTTGGTCTTAGAGATAAGCTTTTGCTGTTTATATGACATCAAGATAATTGCAAGTGGGGGCAGACTGAATCCCATCAGTTGGCAAAACATCATGAGAGCATCATGCTGTAAATACTCTCTTACCACACAGGAATACTGCCACAGTTATCATTTCAGAAGACTATTTAAAAATACAGCAAAGTCTGGCTTGTGAATAACAGAGTTTTTGATTTGAGATTGGCAAAACAAATATTAAATTTAAAGCATTTTTATTCATGTTACTGTACCTTAGTGGGTATATACGATCCAGCCCTTTTAGTTTATAGCCAAGCTGTGTAGTTAATTTCCAGTCTTTCTGCAGTCCAAATGCTATTGATTTTTAGGAAATTTTGATTTAACAAAGTTGATAATATTTAGACCTAAAAACACAGACTCCTGATGAAAGGAATCATGCATGTCTTACATATGACGAAGGGCAGCATCTGAAACAAATTCATATTAATTAACAAAATTCTCTCAAAGAATAGGAGAATCACTGATGTTATGATTATCATGCAATATACCCCCTTGTCTGCATGGTGAAAAGGGCATGATCAGAGATGAAAAGGATTTTAGGTCTCGCTTCATTCCTATCACCTTCTCAACAAAGATTCTTGTGGTGTCCTTTTGTGTTTTTTTCTCTTTTGAGAAATACCTGTCTAAAGGAAATACAACACAGAACCAACAGTGCAAAAACAGGGCAAGCAACCATGTCTGTGTGCCACTCTTCTTTGATGCTTCGTTGCTCTCCACAGCTCACATTTAACTGATAAGCCTTACATATGTTAATGTCTGGGCTGTGAATGAAAGGATACAACACTGTATGAAAACTCTAGTATTATCCAGATAACAGAGACAGTGCCAGATAAATTTTTCAAATCTATTTTCTATGGTTTGCCAATAACTTACCTGGAGACATCAACTTCATAGAAGCACAATAAGTAGATCCTACACAGAAACTGTTAAAGGAATTATGAGAAGAAGGAATGTATGCTTCTAGGATGAAAGTCATGGAAGGCCTAAATCTGCTTCAGAGTTATGGCAAAGCATTTAGGAATATGCTTGAAAAGAGCTACACAACATCCAATCAAGATCAAGTCACTTGGAATCCTTATGANAGCCTGTTCCAGCACCTCACCACTCTCTCTGTAAAAAACTTCCCCCTAAGATCTAATTTAAACCTTCCCTTCTTTAACTTTAATCCATTCCCCCTTGTTCTGCTGTTGTCTACCCTTTTAAAAAGTTAATTCCGCTCCTGTTTGTATGCTCCCTTCAGGGACTGGCAGGCTACAATGAGGTTCCCCCGCAGCCTTCTCTTCTCCAGGCTGAACAAGCCCAGCTCCCTCAGCCTCTCTCGGTAGGGCAGGTGCTCCAGCCCTCTGAGCATCCTCGTGGCTCCTCTGAACCCTTTCCAATAGTTCCACATCTTTTGTATTGGGGGCCCCAGCTCTGGACACAGGACTCCAGCTGGGGCCTCACAAGGGCAGAGCAGAGAGGGACAATCCCGTCCCTGTTCCTGCTGCCACCCCTCTGCTGATGGAGCCCAGGATCCCATTGGCCTTCCGAGCTGCAAGAGCACATTGCTGGCTCATGTTAAGTTTCTCATCCACCATGACACCCAGGTCCTCTCATATAGCTGCATATAGTATGAATAAGCAGTCTTTATGCATTGCTCATTAATTTCGCCCCCAAGGAACATAGTTTATAAAAGTGAACACAGTATCAGAAAAGATTCTTACAAAATTTGCTTTTATTGATATGCTGGCCAGTTCTAAGAAGCAATTTCAATCAGTAAGAGCCAGGAAATCCTGAGTTTATCTCAATTCTGACAATGACTCCTTGTGTGAATTCTAGTATGTCATTCAAAAGCTCATTTTCCAAAGGGGTCTCTTAGTTTGGGCACTTTTCATCTTGGGTACCTACTTTCTGAGATTTAGCATGAAATCCTGGTTTCATTGAAGTCCCTTGAAGTTTTTTGTTCACAGAGGTCAAAACTTCACCTCTATGATTTTTGTTTGAGAGTACTGAATTCCCAGTCCCTATTGACTTTTTCTGGTCAGCAGTTTAGCAGTTCTACAGCCAGGCCCTTTCTCCAGGTCAGCATTTCATTAACATTTCCACCATGGGAAAAGCAGTTAAAAATAAAAACAACTTTTGTTTTCAGTTAGAGTGCTGAAGACCAGCATTAAGCCCAGTGGCTGGAACAGAATCACAAAGTTGCAAGCCTAAATTATGCTCAAGGCAGGGTTTTGACTCTTTCCTCATGAGGATCCTATCCTTCTAACCAAATACTGTGGATGCCTCATAGACAATTTTTGGAATTAGAAACAATAGCTGAGCTACTGTCTGAACAAATCACAGCAGAACTGTGGAATATTCTTTTAATATTCTACCCACAACCAAAACCCAAGTTCACAAATCTGTATTTTTTTAACATACCCATCTGCATATTTAACTGTTAGGCATTAACTATGATTATATGATGCTATAACAAGTTTTATGCAATGACACAGGAAAAGGGCTGTGTAATATGTTTTATTTTCTTTACACTGGTATACAGAGCTGCAGCTTCAGATCTCTTTTTTTCTGACTTCATAGCCCATGTAGAAAATTAATGGAGACCCCACTAGGAATTAAAATGAAGACTTGGTTCTAGGTGATTTGCTAAATACTGACCAAAACCACTTATTTCAACCTTTTGGCTGGACTCTTTCAAACCAAATGTTGAATATTAGATTTTGAACCCAAAGCATATTTGTTCTGGTGTATGTTTGTCAACTTCTCACCCAATATAACTTTGGGAAAAGCATGAAATATACACTTATCTAAGGTACTGAGTTTTCAGTTTCTCAGTGTGATATATGGGACAGAGGTGAAAATTCATTTGGTGCTTCCAGCCAATAATTATCATACCTGTCTGCCAGCTGCCAATCATTCTTACAAAATTCAGGGAGTTTTTGGTGCGAGGTAGATTATGAGGTATTGTTGGTACTATGTGGCCCTGAATAATAGTCTCCTGAACTATGTCTGGTGTCATTGCTGAAACCAGACCCTTATTAGGCAAGGAAATATTGGATTCAAGAAATAAATCAGACACCTGAATTCCATACCTTGGGTTGTTGGACCTTCTGCTCTAAGTAAATTGACAATCTATTTACCCCTTCAGCTGAAGTGCCTCCGCATTCTAGTTTTCACAGGATCAAACATTTCACTCATATCTAAGCCTGTTCAAAATCAAAATACCTTGAGATGTGGCATAATGAATGTCCATAAACTGCACCAAGCATCAGATAGAAGCTGGGACAAAACCCATCAACCCAAAATTCATGTATGTTGGTGTCTGAGCTATATTGAGTAGACAAATCCACTGCTTTATTTAAAAAATAGGTTTGGTGCATTGTCTGTTGTTGTAACTGTGCACAACTAGTCTCTAAAACCATAGAATTATAGAATCATAGAATCATCATAGAATTACAGAACCCACCTGCATGGGCAGGGACACCTTCCACTAGATCAGCTTGCGCAAAGTCCAACCTGGCCTTGAACACTTCCAGAGAGAGAGCATCCACAAGCTTCTCTGAGCAACCTGTTCCAATGCCTCACCACCTTCACAATAACGAACTTCTTCCTTCTAATCTAAATCTAACCTCTTTCAGATTAAAGCCATCTCCCTTTTGTTATCACTACATGTCCTTGTAAACCATCACTCAGCACAGAAGCCTTCCTGTAGGTCCCCTTTAGGTACTGAAAGGTTGCAAAAAAGCCTTTGTGGAGCCTTCTTTTCTCCAGGCTGGAGAATCTCGACTCTCTCAGGCTGTCTTCACAGGAAAGGTGCTCCGGCCCTCTGATCATCTTTATGGCCCTCTTCTGGACCTAGTCCAACAGCTCCATGGCTTGTACTGGGGAGCCCAGAGTTGGATGAAGTACTCAGGTGGGGTCTCATAGGAGCAAAATAAAAAGGCATAATCACCTCCCTTGACCTGCCATTCATGCTGGTTTTGATGCAGCTCTGGTTACAGTTGGCTTTCAGGGCTGCAAGTGCACATTGTTGATCACATTGAGTTTATCATCTTGCTTATCACACAGCTGAGAAAAACAAATAGCAGGTTAGAACTGATACATAAATTTAGACATAGAAACAGACAGAACCCATTTAAGTCCTAACGTACTCACACAGGAGTACTCGGCGAAGAAAGATGAACTGGCTTTGCAGGAGCATAAGTAGATGCTCATGGCAATGCTGTGTAGAAGACTTAAGAGCAGCAACAAAATTCATAGATGCAGAACTCTCCACAGCATCAAAGAAAGATCACAGCCTTTTAAAGAGATTTTGTAAGTGGTCATGAAATTGAATTCCTGTTGTAGATAGAGGAAGCAGAATGAGGGACCATTAACAGACAGAAATCCTGTGAAGTCAATTTGTAGGCATAAGTTTAAAAAAAGAAACAAGAACAATCTTCAAAATCAAGATGCAATTGAAGTCTCTTGTTAACTAGTCCTCTCCATTGCTCTACATTGCTGTCAACATTATTTTACAGGTAGCTGATCAATGAATTTAGAAGTTGCCTGTTCCATATAGCATTACATAATAAATCAAAGCTGAAACAGTATATTAAGCAGCATGTAAAATTAAGCCCCCTCACCTCCCTTCATGCTCTGTAGCTCTAACACCATAGGCCACACCAAGTTAATGCTCAGTGGACAGGAGTGAACAAAGAGGACACAGGAAGCTTCAGAGCTGCTTGTTATACCTACCTATATGAGGAAGTAATCACCTACAGTATATGTCGCGACACAGAAAGATGATAGTTATATCTGTAATATGCAAAGATCCACATTGTATTATTTTTCCTAACAGAAAACTTAACCCAAATTATTTCAGTGAAAGACATATCTGGTAAAAAAACCACATTTAACTTATGTAATTCATGCACACCATACAGAGGAAAATAACTTTCCGTGTCTGTAGGACGACTCATTGTTTCTGACAATGAACAAATGTTGACAGCTTGTGCTTTCACACAAACAACATAACAAAGACAAGAGTAATTTATAGGATAAATTCATGCATAAATTGACAGATCTGCAAGGCCAAAAGGCTCCATCAGCCTCCAGAAACCTGGACAAACAAGCAAGCTTCTTATAGCGAACTAACTTGTACTTGCCCTTCTTTAGAGAAAATAGAATAATAGATGATGCTCATAAGGAAAAGGTTTTGAAAGCAGTATGCTGAGATAGAGAAGGGCTGGGCTACACTTGAATGATTGTTAAGACTCACAGATAACAGACATGTTTGATAAACAGAAGATTGCTTTCTGTGGTGAACAGACAATTGATTTATCCAGGTTTACAATGATGCCCAGGCTAGGAAGATTTTCCATTGGAATTAATAAAAGTTTATAGTTACAATTTTCAAAAGTAGTCACTGTAAAGCTCTGTAAGAAAGGGAAAACAGGGTTAGATTTGAGACTAGGAGCATGTTTTCTATACTACTATTTTCTGTTCAGATTCATGACAGTCCATGAAATCCTGAAACATTTTGAATGTGATGATGCTGAATAACTGCATATCAGCTAATCTCTGACTGATCCCTTACCCTAAAGTTATTTATTATGAAACTTAATTAATATAATTATTAAAATGAATATTCAGGGCCTAAACCACTAAGAACTGTACTACTTTTCAATATTTTTTGTAAACCACCTTTTCCATTAGAAATTCATTACCAGATGAGAGTTCATCCTCTATTATATGTTTCTTAAGAATCCTTGAACAAGCTTTATATTGTATTGTTAACCCTGAATGTCCCTTTCCATGGAAATTCTAGTCACTACAGAGATGGCACTCCATTGTGTCTCTCCCTTTCTATTGCAATGACAGTGAAGAGAAACTTCAGGTTTAAAGACAGGTTAGCATGTTTTAACTTCAAAGTGAGCTGAATGATCTCCCCAGTTTTTCAATATTTTGAGTGTCTTTGGATATATTTGAGTGATCAAGAAGTCAGCGTATTTGGCTGACAAGTGTTCTTGAAGAATCACTCAATATAAACATAAAAAATTTAGGTATTTCATTCAATAAATTGTCAAATTGTCACAATTGCCTGAAGATTCAACCCAAAAAGATGTAGCACAAATAAATAAAGTGGTGTAACTAAGTTACTTACATGGTGCCTTTGCATTAAGCATAAATATCAGGGGAATTATTTGATTATTCTGGTTCTACTAATTGTTTTTCAGATGTTCTAATATAGTAATTAAACCATGCTAGAAATCATAAAGTCTTTAAATGTCTGTATTCAAATTCTCTAGCTTTGTTCTTATCTGGTCTCTTTATGCTTAATTTTGCATTCTTCATTTTCTTCAGATTTCAGTATGTATATGTAATGCAACTTTGAATTTCTTATCTCTCCCTTAGCAAATTGTTTTGGATCGAAATTAAGTAATCAAGTAAAGAAAACTACAAGTCAGCCTCATGTAATAGTGGTTTGATTTATGTTGGTCATAAAATATCAATCACAATTCTAAAGCAATTTCTTAGAAATACCATTATAATCACCTTTTAGAAAAGATTACTTCATAATGATAGAATAATGCATGAAAAGACAATAAAACTGCTGGCTATTTGCTTGAAAAATTATAGAAAACTGTGAGGTGCTCTCTGTTATGATTATTTTATTTCATATAAAGAACAGCAGAGTGAAAAATTCATAAATAGAAAGACCATACTGGAAACTTCAAAAAACAAGGTGGAACTAATAGGACAAAACCATTCCCTCCTCCCCCAACACTAGTTTCCACATGAAACAACATGGAAGACACATATAATAGGTGCCCAGCAGAAATAGATTTGCTTCCCAAAATTCCCAAGTTGCTTTAGCCCTTTTCCATGAAAATGTAAATTCTTCTCCTGGTTACTTTTTGTCAAGTTTTGAAGAATTAGTTAACAGGATGGAAATTTGCTTCTTTTACTCTATGTGTAAGATATAAACTGTAAAAAAGACATATAACGAGCCCCACTTCCAACACATTACCCAAAATAAGATTTAAAATTAGCTCTTAAGAGCCTGCCTTATGGTTGCATTTCCTAATGATCATGCTCTCTTTTGTGATCCAGTTTTAAGAAAAAAGATTCAGAGATGATGACCTCACTTCTGATCTACAGTCCAGTAACATGATAAAGAACTAAACATCTGCTCCTTGTTCCCTTATATCTCTTTTCTACACCCCTATTTCTCATGTTCTTTTTAAGTACTTTGTGATGTTTGGTAGAATAATAATATCAGTATCTGTAGCAAGAAAAGAAGGAGTTGGAAAGTTAAAAAAACCCCCATCCTTTCAGAAATATCAGAAATATATCTATTAGGCATTGTATTTCTTCACTGTTTGGCCTAGTCTCCTGTGTGGCAATAATTGGGTACTAAAAAGTAACTAGATTATTACTGAGATCCTTTTGTTTACATCATTTAACACTTAATTAAGTGTTAAATCCATAAATTAAGTAATTCTCAATAGGTTTCACAGCCCAAATTTTTTTAATACTTTAATATTTTAATTTGATTCATAATCATTCTATTCCATTCAACTGCATCCTGAACTTAAATCTGGTGAAAGAATCACTCAGAACGGATTCAAAATTCATTAGAAATAAATGATCTAACGATGAGTTGAACATACAAGGAAATCTACAAAAAGTGTATGCTTAGAAGACTTCTTTTCATTAGAAGTGTAATAACTAATGCATTAATGTCTGTTGCCTTTGGGTCTGTGGAAGTAGCAATAATGAGTACAGTGTGAAAGAAAAAAAAAAGAAAAAAAAAAGGCTATAGCAGAATAAAGAAAAGCTATAACAAAAAGAAAGATGTAAAACATATCCTATATATTCACCAAGTGAAACAGTAAATGACTTTCAAGGTAGATTTTCCGATTAAGCTATTTTTTATCAGAAAAGAGACAAGTACCTGACTGAACTTACTTTATTCCATTCCAAGCACTTTGAGTTCAATTAAGATAACCT
>VZTU01025252.1:311-11460 GCA_013400835.1 Zapornia atra | reverse complement strand
AAAAAGAAAATATCAGGCTTCCTACCTGTTATGGAAGTCCAAGCAAAAAGTAAACAATGAACACTGGAGATTGTGTTACTTACTGGACTTAAAAGTGTGGTGGCTCTTAGCCATTAAGTCATTAACCATTAACCATATGCTGTGTAACAGCCTGCACAGAGTCTTTCTGCAGTTTTAACATTAGAGACGGAGAGAGAGGATGGCCCTTTGTGTTGCCCACTTTCTCACCAAATTAACTGTACTTGTATGGAGAAGTGGTACAGACTGGGATATTCAGCAGAGAATTTACCTATCAGACAATACGCAAAGGAGAAGCCCTTTTTGGTTTGGTCTGTCCATAAAAATGCGCTATATAGAAACTGGGTTTCCTATGACAGGACAACTCCAATAATACTTCATTTCTATTTCCAAATTTTACCTTCAGTTTGGGTTTGGCTTGTTTGTTTGTTTGTTTTATTTTGAAGGGTGTAGGAGAAAAACAGTGATGACCTTTGACAGTGATATCACTTATCAAGATTTTGCTACATACAAAAAAATAGATACACAAGGAGCCCCATCAAAATTCTTTTGACATTTTTAACATTTTTAACATTTTTTTTTTTAATCTTTTCAGTAATTTCTTTTTCTAAGTAGATTTAACTGTGTCAAAACTCTGCTTTGTTCTTAAAGCTGCTATGGTTATCATAGTACTAATGTCATGTTACCTGGAGATTCCACACTGTAAAGCTCCTTACCTATCTTGTAAATATCTGACCTAACTACTTCTTAGTTTCTTGATATAGATATGATATAGCAGATTTTTGTTTTAAACTCTTTATCATCATGAGATCATTCTGCTATCATAGCAATTATTCTGCTGTATGAACTACTAAGCCAGAATAAATATTTAATTGCAAACATACACAGCATGTGTCCTTAATGTAGTTCTATCAAGAAGTCATGGTCTGGCAAAAGACTGTTGTATGCTTTAGTTAAAACAGAGCTTTCTGGGTCACTGAAGAAAGCAGAAAGCAGTTGACAATAGGAATTACAAAAGTATTCTAAGGAGTGTTAAAAAAAAAACAACAACCCCACATTCTTTTTTAGTGGTTGCCTTTTGGGAATAGATTGCTGTTCTGAAAGATCTCAGCCTCTTTATCGGAGTAAAAGCCGATATTGCCCTGTTACTCGTTTTTCAGTTGAGTGACTTGATAGCTTTTGATTCATCTGAAAAAGATGATGATAATGAAAAAGAGCAACAATAACACTCATAGCAGAAGATTTAGGTCAGGTCTTCAGCTTCTCACATCAAGCAGCTCACAGAATACAGAATGGTTGAGGTTGGCAGGGACCTCTGGAGGTTCATCTTACTACCAAAGACTGAGGTGAAAAAGGTATTTGGTACCTAAGCTTTTTCTATGTCCTGGGTCAACAGAGCACAAGACCCATTCAGCAACTGCCCATACTTTCACTTGTCTTCCTTTTGCTTCCTATGTATTTATATAAGACTGTCTTGTTGCCTTTGACAGCCTTCACAAGATTCAGCTCCAGATGGGTGTTGGATTTCCTGTGTGTCTCCATCCTCAGACAGTGTCACTGCATTCCATAATTGTCACTACTTCTAACTTCTGTATGCTTCCTTTTTATGTTTGAGTTTTGCCAGGAGCAACTTGCTTATTCATGCAGACCTGGCAAAAATACTTTTGCTCATTGGAATGGGCTGCTCATGAGCCTGTATGAGATGATCCTTGAATTTCACCCAGTTTCTGTGGACCTCTCTTCCCTCCAGGGACTTATACCACAGTATGCTTTCAAATACATGTGTGAACAGACTAGAGACTGTTTTTCTTAAGTCCAGGGTTGTGATCTTGCTTTTTTTAACTCCTCTTATCAGGATCCTGAACTCTACCATCTCACAGTCACTGCAGTCAAGCCTGCTTTGAACCTTCACATCCCCCGACCTCCATTGTTTATAAGCTGAGATCATTTAGAACTGAGGTCTGCTCAAAAAAATCAGCATCCTCTTTGACTGGCGAACCAGAATATGCTGGTTTTGCCTCTGTGTCTTCTAAACCGTATATATGGATCATGTATATAACTATGTGTATGTTTAAAGCTCTGGCACATATTCCACTTCTATGATATCAATTCCTACATAAAAATTGTTTTGTTACCTGCTAGACTCAGGAGCTTGCTTCTTACTATGGGGGTTTTCTTGTGTGAATTTTACAGAGTGGCATGTGTGAGGCACAACAGAAAGTGAAGGGAGAGTGGAAAGGAAACAAAACTGTATGGATTACCTTAGGAATAACAAAGTACCAAATCCAAGGGTATGGATAACCTGGTCCATTTCCAGTTTATACTTGTCTTCCCAGCTGAGAAATAATGTTGGTATTATAGAGATGTCTAAAACACCACCCTTTGGGTTTTGTTTTGGTTTTGTTGTATTTCTTTTTGTTTTTCCTAAAAAGAGTATTAATCAGATATCTTCTATATAAGTACAAAAGGAAATGTGTATATCAAGGCTTTGTTTTGGGTTTATGTAGCAAGGTTTTTGTAGTGGTGGTGAGGTTCTCTGAGAAGCTGCTAGAAACTTCCCTTAGGTCCAACAGAGTAAATACCAACTGGTTCAAGGATGGATCAGTGACAGTGGTAGTGCCTCTGTGATAACATATTTAAGAAGGAAATAAAAACTCGCAAGTGGCTGCTTTCACCACCAGAGAAGGGAGTGAGAAGATGTAAGAAACTTTGTGGACACCGAGGCCAGTGAAGAAGGAGGGGGAGGAGGTGCTCCAAGCACCTGAGAGAAAGCTTCCCCTGCAGCCCATGGAGAAGATCATGGTGAAACACGTTGTCCCCCTGCACCCCATGGAAGATCATGGGGAGAATCCACCTGCAGCCCATGGATGAGCCCACGATGGAGCAGGTGGAGACACCTAAAAGATGCTGTAACCTGGTGGGAAGCTTGCACTGGAGCAATCTCCTGGCAGGACCTTCAGCCCATGGAGATAGAAGCTCGTGCCAGGTTTGCAGGGGGAAATTTTGACGCTGTGGGTGGGAAGGGCTCACATTGGAGAAGTTCATGGAGGACTGTTTCCCAGGAGAGGGATCCCATGCTGGAGCAGGGGAAGAGTGTGAGGAGTCCTCCCTCTGAGAAGGAAGGAGCAGCAACCTATTTGCCATATAGTGCATCATACTGTGTGATATTTATCATTCCATCACAATGTTTCCTCAGAGTCTTATGAAGTGTTGCACCCCCATTGTCTTTCTTGCTCATGAGCCCAAGTTTTTAAATATTCATGGGTACCTGAAGGTTTTTGGTTTATCTTGTCTTTGGTACAGCCAAGAAGTAAGAAAAGTACAGAATTTCTACAGCCTGTCAGATTTCCTGTGCCTTAATGACTATGTCTTCAGGAAAAAGGCTTACATCTGCTTCCTCTCCTTAATCCCCATGTAGAAGGAAAATGAGCATCTATTATTTATCAACCTACTTAAAGAATACATAACATGGTAAATCTAAAATGTTTACCACTCAAAAATCAAGAGCCGAAAATTCATAAAATAGCCAAAAAGTCATAAATTAAACTGTCACAGCCCATTTTCCACTATTTTATATTTGAAAAAAAACCAACCTTCATTTTAATTGGACACTTCTGATGACTGGAAAGCTTGCAAATATGCTTTCAAGCAATAAAGACATGTCTGCCTGAATGACTGGAAAGATCTTTCCTAAGACCATGAGGGAAGGAGAAGTTTTGTTCATGAAAGGTACCAGCAGAGCTATCCAATCAGATCACTTGAACAAGCTACCTAAAAGAACCTGCTTAGTATATGAACCTTCCATAAATACATTCTTGATTTGAAGACAAGGCAAAGCAACAACATACTTAGGAAGAATGTTGAGTGTCTAATTTTGTTTAGTTATAAGATTTGCTGAGCAAATCTCATTATAATTTCATAAAAATAGTAAATTAATCTTCAGGATGTACTTTTGTACAGGTAAAAAAACAATCAAGGGTGATGATCAAATGACACTTTTTCTGTTTTGATTTGACAGTTTCTTCATCTGAGGAGTTTGTGAGTTTACTGTATAGAGCAAACTTGCTGGTGGTGTGCTCTTCAATTTTATTTGTATCCATTGCTTATGCTGTACCATAACTTTGGTCATTTCTATCTAGTATTAAAGTTCATCCCCAGGAGCAGTGATGCTGTTGGGTTACTTAAACATTATATAAACAAAATATATCTGCTGTTTCTCTGATGTGCAATATTCAAGCAAGAGGTGGATGTCCATATATGAGACAATGGAATGGATCTGCAGGAGTTCATGGGACCAATATATTTTGTTATTCAATTGGAAAATGCTACTTGAGACAAAAAATATCCAAGAGGTCTTAAAAAACAAGATGTTTTATTTCCTACCCAGCAGCAATGATGGTGATTCTTATTAGAATCAATTATTATGTAACATATTTCAAAATTGACCTATCAAAGGTAAAATTTTTGCTGATAAACCACTGATGGATTTTTTATTTTTTTAGATGAAAGATGAAGGCTTTTATGTGTGAAAGTCTAAATTATAAAACAACTGAATCTTAACTGATGAAATGTAGATTAATGTCTCTGTTTTTTCCCAGCTGGCAGCTGAGCACTACACATCCACTTGATCACACCTTCCCTGTGCAGGATGGGGAAAAGCATTGGAAGAGTAAAAGTGATATATTTCATCTGTTGAGATAAAACCAGTATAATAGCTAACAGAAAAAACCCACATACAGGATAAGCAAAACAAGGAATTCATTCCCGACTCCCTGTGGGCAGGCAGGTGTTCAGCCAACCCCAGGAAAGCAGGTGTCCATCATTCATAACAGTTACTTGGGAATACATATGCCATCACTCAAAATGTCTCCTCCTTCCTTTTTTTCCCCCCAGCTTTTAATACTGAATATGATGTCATACGGTATGGAATATCTTTGGTCAGTTGGGGTCAGCTGTCCCAGGAGTGTTCCCTCTAACTCCTTGTGCACCCCAGCCTCCTCGCTGGTGGGGAGGTGTGAGGAGCAGAAAAGGCCTTGGCTCTGTGTGAGCACTGCTCAGCAGTAACGAAAACATCCCTGAGTTATCCATGTTGTTTTCAGCACAAATTCAAACCATAGCTCCATAGTAGCTACTATAAAGAAAATTAACTCTAGCCCAACTAAAACCAGCACAGCTTGATTTCTCCCACCCTGCTTAATATGTGAATATGCTTTCACTGCACAGCATGACAGATGCTCTTAGAAGATCTTTCATTTTGTGTTCAATGAAAAGGAATTATGAGCATGTAAGTCTCTGTACATGAAAGCTGCTTCAAGATTCATGCTAAATGGCTTAAGTAATACATTTCTTCATGAAGAACCTAATAGGATAAATTAACCTCTAAAGAGACTACACAGTAAACTCTGAACTGATCAGTTCTTTCAAGGCTGAGAGAAACACTGATGCTGGAGTTGTTGCAGGTATACGCTACTATTAAAATAGCTGGACATTACTCTTGACATCTCTAAGAGGCCAACAGTTCAATATGGTGTATTTTCCAAGTAATGGAAGACCTATTTCTACTTTGAATATCATTAAATGCCTCAGTTGTTTTCCAGATTTGTAAGTACTTAGTTTAGTCTTGAACCTATTTTCTAATTTTATACATGATTAGTTTGCAATAGTATGAATCATTGTTGATTTTATTTTCTTCAATGATCAAGGACTGAAACATCTGTTGAACAGAAGTCTCTTCTTTATAATGCCATCACTGATGGTGAAAAAACTTCTATCTATATTGGAAATATTATAAATAAACTTTAGAGTACTTGCCCCCTGGACAGTTTTCAAAAGTCTGGTCTTGGACAACTGTCAGCCTCATAGATCTGTCTTTATTTCCATTTTCTTTCCTGCTCCACTTCCTGTTGCAGTGGGAGCTTTTTTTCCAATATCTCTCTCTTCTTCCTTCACCTTCTCTTTGATGAAGGTGATGTCATTGATGAAGATATTAAAAACACCGGTCCCAGTAAGTGTCCCTGAGGGGCACCACTTTTCTCCCCTCTCCATCTGGTCCGTGAGTCATTGATTACAACCCTCTGGATATGACCATCCAGCCAATGTCTTATCCACTGGGCAGTCCACCAAGTAAATCTGTATTTCTTCAGCTTAGACAGAAGAATGTTGTAGGAACCATGTCAAAGGCCTTGAAGAAGTCCAGGTAGATGACATCCATTCTCTTCCCTTTTCTACTGATGTAATTACTCCACTGTACAAAGCCACTAGGTTCATCAGGAAGGACAGTCATACTGGCTATCTTGAATCACCTCCCTGTCCTTCACGTGCCTCAGCCTAGATTCTAGAAGGATCTGTTCCATAATTTTCCCAGGTACAGAAGTGTGGGTAACAGGTTGGTAGCTCCCAGGGTCCTCCTTTCTACCTTTTTTTTAAAATGGGTATAATGTCTCCTTTCTTCCAGTCACAAGGGACTTCACCTACTCTGCCATGATTTTTCAAATATCATGGATAGTGGATTGGAAACTAAATCAGCCATTTCCCTCAGGACTCTGGGATGCATCTCTTCAGTTCCCACAGTCTTGTGGATATTCAGGTTCCTCAGGTGGTCACAAACATTATCTTCACTTACAGTGTGAGGAACATTGCCCCCAGGTGCCCATCATGGTTGCCCATGATCCACATCCTCATCTGACTGGCCTTCTTCAACCAGAATCTCATACATATGGCCAGATGAGAAACCAGATGAGGTTTAATAGAAGCAAATGTAGAGTCTTGCACCTGGGAAGGAAGAACTGCTTGAATCAGTACAGGCTGGGGGACGACCTGTTGGAGAGAAGCTCTGTGGAGAAGGACCTGGGGGTCCTGGTGGATGACATGAGCTCCCTTCCAACCCCTATGATTCTGTGATTATTGTTTAGAGGTGCCAGGATGGGTGAGGTGGGAAAGGAGGGAGTTTGCTTGCTGCCCCAACCATGAACTTGCCTTGAGTCACTCTTCATTTAGAAACCTGCCTTCTGCATGACTGGGCCAGAACACAAGGGTCCCTTGATCCTTCTTACTTTTTTAAAGGTGCTCCCATTTCTGTTTCAAGGAGGGAGGAGGGCAGAGCCTGGGTCCACCAGTCTCTCTCTTGTTCAGCCTCCCTGATGCTCCCTAACCTTTCCAGTTCCTGGACACTGTGCTCCCTGAGGCTTCTTAACAGGGCATGGATGTGGTTGCTGATTATGCTGCCAATTCCCACAGCTCATCAGCATCCCCCATGAGAGCTGACAGTTACAGGTAGGTCTCTCTGCTTCCCTAGCATCTCCTTTCCTCAGGAGAACCTCCCTGTACACTGACATCAAGACTATATCTATATTAATATCTAAAATTATACCTTTAAGAAGTGTGAAAAATGCTAATGAGAAAAAACTTTTACACTAGAAAGCAAGCCACTCACCTTTGTAGGAAATGGGGCTTACACTGTCAGTCATTGTGTGCTGTAATTTTCTTTATAGTAGCTAGTTCAGTGTATGTTTTGTGATTATTTCCTTGTTTTGTTCTGCGTGAATGTATGGCTATTTCCTGTCTTTATCTCAAGCCATGAGTTTTCTCACTTTTATTCTTCTGATTCTCTTCCTCATCCTGCCGGGCAGGGGAGTGATAGAGCAGCTGTGTGAGGTTTAGCTGCTGGCTGAGGTTAAACCACAACATCTTGTTATAGAGTCACACATGGCTGAGTGTGCCACTTCAGCATCAAATGCATATTGGTTTGACTACACAGGCTAAAACAAATGATGTTGTCAACATCACTGTTAACAAAATAATCTACCTGGAGAACACCATGTATTACGGCTATTGCCCAGTTAGCAATTGACCATATTTATTCTTATGTTATTTTTAGAATAAAAATTATTTGGGCTATTAGCTGCCTCCTCTATTAACAGATCAGAAGCCTGTGCAATCAGTTTATTCTTCATATGGGTCAGAATTTTTACACCTTATTTTATTCCTACAAGGATAAAAGTTATGTGGACTGTGTAATTGTACAGGGCTTCAAACACCACAATTAATGGGATGTGACATATTACATTGACAAGCAGTTTGTTTATCTTATTGGCTTCTGCAAACTCACCCATCACTTTTCTTTCTAGTTAACACCTCAGCTGTGATGAGTAGCCCAGTTGAGACTTCTCTGTGTGCTCTCATCCAAATTTACAGATTCTCCCTTGACAACATTTATTGGATGTATTTATGTTTGGTTCTCCCCAACTCCATCTCAGTCCATGTATTTGAATTTGTTTTCCTCTAACCTGACATAAGGTTCATGTGCTTGCAGTCTGGCAATTCCTCTATACTGTTCCTATCTGATTTTTTTTTTTTTTTGGCCTTCTTTCCCTTAAACTGCTTGAATTATAACTTCTGAGAATCCCCTTCTGCATGTGCTTTTTGTTGTCATTTCCTAAAATTCATTATTTTCATGTTAGTTTATGTCCCTGCAAATGATCTGACCAAAACTCTTTTTCAGAAAATCATAGGCACTTAAGACCCAAGGTTATGACTCCTTTCATCATTACCTCGGTTTGTCCTTTATTCCCTACCTGTCCAGTCCCTAATACTTCCTCCTCTGAGGCAACATACAGCTCCCGCTACTTTTTAATAGTTACTCTTGAAAAGAATTTTGCCCAAAAGCCTGAGTTTCAAGATCTGCTTTGGGTTTTTTGATGGGTTAATAATATATAGCTTCAGAGAATATTGCTTCTCCGTTGCACACTGTATATATGTCAGCTATTTAAGCTAGAACCTGCGATAGCTGGTATAAAGGACTGTTTATATTTTACTTTAGGAAAAAAAAAAAGTCTCTCAATTCTGCTTTTTTCCATGGGATCAATATGAACTTATCAAGGTCTGGTTGTGCTGTTTCTTCAGGAACTGATCCCATGTACTTATAGTAATAATTAAAGCAAAATTCTGGAACACATTTCTCCCACTCTGAGAAATATTTCCTTGCCTAAGTTGTCAAACCTCAGAATATGGTAAGGATAGCTGAAAGCTTGTTTGCCCTTAAACCTTTGGCATCAACTATTACTATCATAGATGTGCTCCACATTGACAAAGAAAAGAAAAAAACTTTAACCACAAAACATTATGCCGGTCCCTCAGTACCACAGAAACACAAATTCTCACTGAGTTCCTCTGTACAATTCCTGTCCAACAAAATCTTGTCCAAAGATTTAAGGGATATGATCTAGATCACAGCTAGAAATTCCTCAGATTTATTGTTAAGAGGGAACCAGAAAGAAATACACATTCCACTTCAGGATTTCACATTCCCATCAACCTCTATTTTGTCCCTCAGAACAACTTCTAAATAATCTGAAAGAGTCCTGTTATGGAAAGTCTTCCCTAGGCAGTGCTCAGGCTCATTCTTCAACTCTGATGCCACCTGTCTCTCCTGCTTCCAATTATCTAACAGATATAAATTCAAATATGAAGTTGATTTGTCCTTGGGACCCACAAGGTCTGTGTAGACATAAAGTTATCAATAGCAAGAATGATGATTGTGTCCATGAGGCTTCTTCATCCTCAGTTTCTAGCACTGATACTCAAATTTTGAGTGAATATTAAGGAAAGAGGATTTCATATAATTTGCCAAGCTGTCACATTTCACTTTCCTGGATAGCTGTATCTTTACTGCTGGACTGGAAGTGTATTTGTACTGCATTATAAACAGCTGAAAAATGAAGAATAAGAATCTTGATATGTATGTCCTCACTCAGAGTTCAGGGACAGGACTATAAAAAAAAGTGCCTATGGAGGGACTTTTTTGATGGTCTACAAAAAAAAAGAGAAAAAAAACCCAGAATTGTTTAATATCTATGCTTACATCTCAGCATGACATGAATCTACCTTAAAAATATTTTACTACATTATATGTTCCCCTTTTAATTTTTTTTTTTTAAATAACATATTCTCCCTATTTATTATGTAGGAGGCCTTTGCAGGGTGAGGAATTGTTCATAAAGGTGTAACCCATGGGTTCAATTCCACTACCTGGGCCAGCAATACAGGTCCCCTGTATTGTGGAGATGCAAATCATTAACTGAGGTTTGGTTTTTTTTGTTTTCAACCAAAACTTGTCTTATGCTCCAGGAGATGTACTGTGATGTTACTTGTAGTTGTTAGTTTCTTTTCATGTTTTTATGGTAGAGATTCTATCCAGGTTCAAATGTCTATCCTATTCTGTCAAACTGAACTTTGCTATACTGACTTGACCTTTTTTCAGATTTCTGCTGTTACTCCCAGGTTCATGCAATTGTAAAGAAGAACAGAGATGGTCATCTGAATCACAGAATATTGAAAAGGTCAAAGTAGCAACGCAGACTTCACTGTTTCTCCAGATATAAGGTGTTGAAACTGTAATTCTCAGGACTAGACTTGAAATAAGCCTGGAAAATGTTCTAAACTAACCCTTGTTTTGATTGTGAGAGTGATGAAAATACTAAATGTAAGAATGCGGTTATTTTGAAGAAAGCCCTAAGGTTTTTATTAAAATTTTTAACTCCTGCCATGCCAAATTAAAGTTATAAACAATGTTTCATTATAGATATTTTGGTCTTTCATACAGGTTTTCCCACAGCTGAACCATGCATTACATGTTTCCCAGGTGATGGTTATGTTTTGCATTCTGTATTGTGTTAGACCTGTCAAAAGAATTTTATTCCTTTTCAATCTACTGTGCTACCATAAAATTAGAATGTATGTGTTTGTTGGGGGTTTTTTGTCCTTATTACAATAAGCTTTCTCATCATAAGAAACCTTTCTTAAAATTTCATACTTCTGCAGCCTTATGTGTGACTAATGACTAGTATAGAGCAAGTAGAGTCATTATTTTACATATCTGGCACTCTGTGATCTCCTATATAATGGCATGCAATTCTCGATTACCACATCAATTGCATCAGATGAATTGCATGGCATTTTTTGTGTTTCATTGGGACACAAATAGATTATTTAAGTTTTTACAAATTTAAATTGTATTATATTACATCCAAACCCTGATTTAGGCAGAGAAATGCCACACCTCATAAATGAAACTAATAATTTTCTTAGTTCAAATAAAAGATTTAGCATGCTTATCACAATACAGTATCCACAC
>VZTU01025249.1:17624-69184 GCA_013400835.1 Zapornia atra | reverse complement strand
ATAAAAAAATAAGAGAAGGTTCACGTTCCAAAGAGATCTCTCAAGGAATAAGCAAAGATACAAATTTAAAGAAATAAGATGAAGATGTTCATGTGTTCAAGGAAGCCACTTGAGGCCAATGTATGCTAATTTTAGAATATTATAAATTTCTTTTACAACTAGAGGTAAAGGCTAGAGTCTATGACAGATATATGAAACGGCAACTCTGTGCACAATAGCTATGAAATAAGGTATAGGCTGTTAGTAAAGAAACTTGTAGCTGGGCAATGAACATTATACTGCTGTACATGTGATGTATTCAAATCTTCGTTAATACATGCAATTATATCTCAAAAAAGGATCAAATAGACCTAGGAAAGATTAGTAGAGACATGGAAAAGCTAGCCTGTTGAGGGACACTGAACAAACCAAGATTCACACACTTGGAAAAGATGTTGAACTGCAAAAAAGAAGGCAAGGATGGACTATTAACTAGTGCTTACAATAAAAACTGATATGCCATGAGGTTTCAAAGAAATACCTTTTTCTAGAATGCTAAATCCACTAGTGCCACAGGGTGTTTTGCATGTAAAAACTTAAATGGGTTCAAAGACTAGATATACAAACAGTATGTAATAATATGTTTAAATATGGCTGTTGATATGCTGACCATGATGCGATTTTTATCTCACAAAGTCTCTAAAGAGTATTTGCCCAGAAACTAAGAGCAGTAATATAAACTACTTGTTTACTCCTTCACTATACCTCCATGTTAAAAGAAACATCCCTTTCATCTGAGTTAGGCTTGCCATTCCTCTGTTCACCGTTATTGTATGAAGCTAATTATTGTATGAAGCAGAACTAGTATTGGCAACTGGTTTCTTTCTAGTTGTTTTTTTTTTAACTGCCATAATCTTGTTGTGCTAGTCAACTGCAAACACATTTATGGAACGTTAGAGTTAAATCACAAGTGTTCTTAATTTAAAAACTATTAGCATACTACATAATTAATTAGACTTTTACACTTCAGTGACTTTTGGTTCCCCAAAGAAAACTGAGCATACAGAATATAATTTGATTTAATTTTTTGTCAAGGTTTAATCTACCTGAAACATTTTTATATTGCAGGGAAGTATAAACCGCTTAGATCTTGTCAGAATTTCCTTAGCAGGAACAGCATTTATTTATTTTAATGTTAAAATAAACCAAAATAATTTAAAAAGAATGCTTTATCCCTTTTCAATTAAAAATAAACAAACATTAAGCAAGGAGTTCATTCAGGCTGTGTCCAATGAAAATAAGTACGATTGTCAGTATGTGAAAGCTTGTGACAGAAGTGGTAATTCTACCAGAGATAATTAAACACTTAATAAAATACAAAATTAAAAGGAATATGTGAGAAGAATGAAGAAAATAAATGTCTTAGAAACTGCTAAGTAGGTTAAGAAGACTTAGACCTGCTACGGATATTTAATGGTCTGGATTGTTCACTTAACACTAGGCATTTGAAGAGCGTGAAGTTTTGATATTACAAAGCATAAGTAGCAATAGTGAGTTCTGCATTAATCATGATAATAGGACACTGAGAAATCCAGATGATCCAAAAAATTCTGATTATATTCTACTTCTAGACTCCAAAACGCTCTCTGAACTGCACTCCCTAGTATTCTTTCAAATGCAATTATGTAAAGATAACACCACAGACGTTCACGGGAATATTCCAAAACTAAGCGATCTACCCCTGGTCATCTAATGCTGAGCCTGAGTTAATCAAGATCTCTCTAACCTAGATGCACTAGGTAAAGTAGTGCAGAAACATTTGAAAATTACCCTGCTGAGCAATCTTGGGCTGTGAGAGTGAGTACTGAGTCTGAGCTAGTAAGCCCTACCAGACACATTCCCACTCTGCAGAATTGGTTTGTGTGTCCTTGCATTGCTCTCTTAGTGTCAGGAACACTGAATATCCTAATACGGCCTTCTGCATGATGTGGTATCTGTTACTGCTCTTCAACATGACTGAGTATCCTACTTTGTAAAACTGGGATTAATTTTTTTTTCCAACTGCAACAAGAGCACTTGAGGAATGTGTGCAGCCAATAAAGACTACTTCTAATATAAACAGAGGAGGAACCAAATATCTAATTTGAATACAGATTATTCAACAGCAAAAGTAATCAAAATCCAGATTTTGTGTCTTGGAAATAATCGTATTTTTGAAATATTTTCAACATTTTTTCAAAACAAAATACAGAGAATTAGCTTCTATAGCAGCAAACAGGAAAAGGGGTTTTTTAGCAAATAAAAGTTAACCCATTGAGCAGAAGTTCATTCTCTTTTTTTTTTCCATTTCCTTCTTTTGTACTTCTTGGTGTGTTTTTTTGCCAGATAGCAGTTTGAGAACTCTTGGGATATGGGAGATATTTGTTGTATAAAATCATTGGCATATAAAACGGGGTGATTTTTGTGTGACCAATGTATTTTTCAAAATACCAGTGATACCTCTTAAAAAGACCTAAAACACTTGTCCCTAAAAAACTGCTTCAAGGCTTTAAGAGTCAGCAGCAAAGCAAGAAAGCTTGGGCTGAGCAACATAACTAAGGTGCAAGCTCAGCTTAGCTATCTCATTCTAGGTTGGCATCCAATTATCTGCAAAAACACTTTCTCTAATAAAATCAGCTCAGCCCCTCTGTATTGCCATTGCTCTATTCCTTGCCAAGACAGCCAAAAAGTTGTTAAAGAACAATCACACATTTGAATAGACAGCTAGATAGGACTTAATTTCCCCTATTTTCAGTGACATGTGTCAGTAAAGATTGTAGTAGTATTACAATGTTACTCCAGGTCAAGATAGCTTTGAAATAATTCATCATGAATAAAAACACTATGGAAAGTTGCCACTGTGTGTGCTTAGCAGTCCTTTTATAAAGTTAACATCTCAGTTCTGTCAAAGTCATCTATAAAATACAGCAAAGGATACTTGTCTACATGACTGACTAAATCATACAAAATTTACTCTTTTTAAATTATATGAAGCTAGTATCAAATCAGGAACGTAGTATTTCTTCTTTGGTGTTATTATAGTCAATAGGTTCACTGTTCAACTCCATTGTAAAATAAAGTGAGTTTTCAGTCAACATATCTGAATCTCAACGATAGTTTTTGTTAATGAATTATTAAATATACAATATGTAGGTTTATCTTGGTAAACCTGATGTGTGAGATTATGTTTGTTCAAATCAAGATGTCAATACATCCAGAATGCCAGGCCTGAACCAAATGCACAGAACAGAAATTAAGAAAATTTTTCTGCATGAATATTTATTTTTATTTGGTGGTGTTGCTTCACTTGTCCAGCACACTTTAGAGGAGCTACCCTTAAGTGCACAGGAAACCTGAAAATGATTTCCAAGTGTCAGCAATCTGACAGTGTCTTTGAAATCACGAGATTTGCATCAGGCTTCTGTGCACCAGGTGAGTTTTATCCTCTCCACATTTTTCTCTACCAGTGTATGAGGTCCTATGTTCAAGGAAAAGTGATAGGGGCAACCAGGAAGGGAAAATGAAAAGCCTCTTACATGCAAGGCATTTCCATATCCATAGATTTGGAACACCACAACATCACCTTTACTCTGTGGGACTCTAGACTTGGGAAGCTGTGTGTATTGGCAAAGGATAAAAGGCTGTGGCAAAAAAACTAGCCCAGGGTATCATGATGGCCTTGAGAGGCCATGGTGCAATGCTGGCAGTGGATCAGCAGAGACTTGATGGAACAGGGCAGATGTTTTTCTGAGAGAAACTGCCATGGCAGAAGACCTGGCAGGCAACTCTCTAAAAGTTACATTTAAATAAAGAACCTGATACTTAAAAACATTGTTCCATGGGAAAGTATGATCTTTCACTTTAATTTTGAAAACTGCTGTTTGCTTTTGAGAAAAGTTGAATCTAACGTGCTAACAGAAATGGAATCTAATTTGTGTGATGCTAACTTTTCCTAAGTTCTAGTCTCTATATGTGAGATGTCCTTCTAAAGGAGTGATATCTTGGGTATCCCTTAATTGTTAAGTTTACTTCAGAGAGAATGAAAAAAAAATGTCTTTCAGGACTTGGCTCTTGCATATTTAAAAATAATCTCCAGCCTACAAAAGGCTAGCTTACTAATGCTTATTCTGCACTATATCTCATTGTATCAGAAAGCACTTTAAGGATAAGTAACTTAATTACAGATCTATCAAAGAATCACAAAAAATAGAGGTGGAAAAGGTTTAGTACATCACTTAGGTTTGCTAATTCAAAATTCCTCTGGAGCATATTTATTCCTCATTTGCTTCTCAGGTCCATCTTAGAACAGATAGAGGTGGTTAATGCATTAGCTTTGATGGTGCAGAAACATGCATATCGGGAGACTTACTTTCTCCTCTTGTGAAATGTATTTTCAGTTTTAGGTTATTTTGCTACACATGTATCTCTTCACCCTCAATGTAATTCCTTTTAATTTATACCATTACTCAGAGTATAAAGTCTTTATATAGTACTAAAAGAATGTCTCAACTTTCTTTTTTTAGTAACCTTCATGTGTTTGAAGATGGTTGTAACATTTTTTCATTGAACTAATTATTAATTAATAAGAATAGATTAAAATATTTATCTAAAAACCCTTCAGAGTGCAAGTAATAAGAGGTGCACAAAAAAGAATAGGAAGCAGGTGTGGAATAAGGTATTCTTCAAAACAAGTAAGATTGGCTGAATTCTGCCCTAAGAAGTGTTTGTTTCATTGATTATTTCAGTCTGTTGGTCTTTCAGAGAAACATCAGTATGTCCAATGATTTGATAATGACAAATGAGATCAAAGATGGTCTAATCAAGAAATAAATGTTAAACCAGCATGGAATAGGAAAGCAGTGTGTGAACTAATTTTAATAGACGCCAGTTGTCTGGTTTGGGTTATTTCTTTTCTTTCAGTTGCAAGGTTGTTCTACCAAAATGATTTTCCATGAGGCTGGTGACAGTCTCATTTTTCACTATCAAGTAAGTCTGCATTATCAATTACATTCTATCTTATTATAGAGCTGTCTGTTCCAACATTCCACTATGATATTGTTAGGAGGAAATAGCATCATAGAATACTTTCAAGCGATGAAAGATTCACTTCTTTAATAACATTTCTATAAATACGCTTTCAGAATGCAGCATGTCAAAGGCAAATAATTTTGAATAATAAAAGCTGATACACCTAACAGAATGGGGGACAGATAAAAATATAGATATGTCAGTCCTGAGCTCCTCTTCAGCCACTTTGACTCCATCATCCAGAAAAAGATGAAGCCTGGGGGTAAATGACTCTAAGGGAACACAAGAACTCTCATTTTTGGCAGTCCCCAAGTAACAAAACCGTCCTTGAGGCTGCTCCAGTTTATATCAGCTCTTAGCCATACTCAGACCTTGATTTACCCCAAGGTTGAGAACTGATGTCAAAGTCTGAGAGACCAAATATGACATATATATAAAGCAAATATAATGCTTATGACCTTCACTATTCTTAATTTAAGTGTTTGTATAAATCATATCCACAATACTTCCTGAGCTATACCAAATCACCTTCTCATGGTATGACTTTCATGTTTCTTACAAAACAAATGAAATTAACTCTTTAGGGTGAGAACTGTTATCTCTCTCACATTCATCTGTGTTTGGAAGTTGAGTCCCTTCTACAAATGCTGATTTTCAGCTCACTCTGGGGATTGTACTTTCCATCTGCAGTTGTCTGGCAGCAGTTTAAGCTGGCAAAGAGCCAGGAGCATAATCTGAACCACAGCTGATTCAGTGGGCCCAGAGTAGGAGACATTCATAAAAGAAAATTAGTTGCTATTATGCAGTTCTTCATAAATATGTCCGGGGTATTTACCTCATAGAGAATTGTGCTTCCCATTTTAAAGTATTAGCTCCAAATATCAATTCAAACAACCTCCTTTCTTTTTTTCCCAAAGGTCAAATAACATTGCTAGCATTGTTAGCCCTACTGCCTTCTCTAGGTGTACTGGCCCATCTAGCCAGTACAGTGTAGCTCACAGAAGACAGTGAGAAATTAAGGCACCTACACAATATTTCCATGAGATTCTTTAATGCCACATCAAATCACTTTAGATTTTGCTCTTTGGCTGAAATATCTGATTTCATTTTTATAAGGTATTGACATTTCCTGAAGAAACAACCATTTTTGGCAACTAATTTATTTTTTTCAGAAGCACAATCCATCCCCAAAACTGCCTAAGAAGAATTTCAAAGGAAAGCTTTCAATTAGCAGTGTTATAGCACTATAAGTATTTGGAAGATTTTCAAGCTCTAGAAGATGCTGTTTTCAAAAATACTTTAATTTCTCTAAACATTATAGAATTGTTTACTGATAATTAGAGATACTTAAAAAAATATTGATAGCATTGATGAAGGAACATGAATTTTGTAAGTCAATGAACCCTGTCACGTGTGTGACATTAATGTCAGTGAAAACTCCTCAGGCTTGTAGCCCAGAATCTGAAATTAGATTCTCACTCATTTCAGTATTCCTGATTATGTATCCTATACAACATATGCTAGGACATTAAATGAGATCCATAATAGCAAAAATCCTAAATGGACAAAAGAAACATGATTTATATCAAATTCATATAAGGCACATTGCTACATACACAGTGTAGGACCTATAAAACTCTTCACGCATGAAAACACAGCTCTGTTAAACTGATGCCCCTGAAAAGATTATAAGGGTCAAAATAACCTCTTGCTGAAAGACTCATACATTTATCATTGTAAAATGCGTATATGCGTTAACTTGACAGATCCAATGGTGAGATAATAAAGTTATCTTTCAACTTAAAATTCAAATAACAAGAATGCAAGGCAACATTTTGTGCTTATTTACTAAACCTTTGTGTTTAAATTAGCTCAGTATTGACTGTCAAAATGCATAAAACTCCACAGTTTGATAGGGTGAATCCTTTAAACATGATGGATCCAGTGTAAGCAAGCCGGTTGCATTATTGTATCAACTATCCATCTGATGACACATAACGATGAAAACCATTGAGAGATTATGACAAAGTGGATTTTTACTAAGCCTGATAATTCCTTAAAGCTAATATGAAAAGTATCTTTCTTTGGGGCTTCTGCCAAATACTGAAGAATAATACAAGGCATACTGTCAGCTGTGTTCGTTTTATTCCCAGATTGTATGTTGTGGAAATCAAATAGTAGAAAATATCTACTGTCTTGCAGGATCTGGACATGTGCTGGAAAACTCAAAACTTCATGAACACATTAGTGCAACAAAGAAAGAGAATGCGACTCTCACTAGCTACTTATACTACTTGTATAGCATTCATTGCGGTAACCCGGGTAGTTGACAAGATAATTACTGATACAAAATTTCATGGAATGAGAACAATGAAGATGACAGGTCCCTGAAACAAAGTATTGGATCTTTTGGTAAGCATGCAAGATTAAGTATTTAAAATTGAAAGTTGCAGGTCTGTGGCAAAGAATGTAGGTCATGCTTGCAGGAAAGGAAACTTGCCTGTCCTGGGAAACAATGATTCTGTTAAGAACATGGAAATGACTTTGTAGTGAAATAGTAAGAACCAAGTACATTTACATGATCCTTAGACATAACTAAGCAAGAAAGCAGCAAATACAAAGAAAGAGGTCATATTGCCTCACTACTGGAAACTGGGTAAACTACTCTGGAATACTGTGTCTGTTTCTAGTATCTGTTGAAGTACGTCGAAGAATCATAAACGCTTCAAGGAAGGACAAAGAAGATTATCTAAGAGAAAAGTTCTAATTACACAGCAGCTATTGGATGCAAAGCAATGATTAATTCCAGGTAATCCTATGGCCTGTGCTATACGGGTAGATTGCAACAGTCTCTCCTAATCTTGGAATTTTTAAAAGCTACTTTAACTTCTACATAGCAGTAGAAAAACTTCTAATCTGAGGCAAAATGTTGGAAATGTATAATAATTAAAAAAACCCTACTCTCTGATCTGCAAGACATGCGATTTTCCCACCCAGTTTCTAAAAGGAAAACACACACAGAGAGCACAAAAACTGGATTATGGCTTCCTTTTCAGTGTCTCCCATTGCAATATTTGTAGTTTTCTGGAGCAGGTGCACAAATTGAAGGTTCTGTGCTTGGGGAAGAGTGGCTGGAGAGCTGCCCAGCAGAGAGGAACCTGGGGGTGTTGATTGACACCTGTCTGAACATGAGCCCACAGTGTGCCCAGGTGGTCAAGAAGGCCAATGGCATCCTGGCCTGTAGTAGGAACAGTGTGACCACCCCTGATGAGGCTGCACGTGTGCAGTTTTGAGCACCACAGTATAGGAGGAGCATTGAGGTGCTGGACAGGGTGCACAGAAGGGCAACTGGGCTGATTAGGGGTCTGGAGAACAGGTGTTATGAGGAGAGGCTGAGGGAGCTGGGGCTGTTCAGCCTGGAGAAGATGAGTCTGAGGGGAGACCTTATCACTCTACAACTACCTGAAAGGAGATTGGAGTGACACAGGTGTTGGCCTCTTTCTCCCTAATAACTAGTGACAGAAAGAACGGGTTCGTGTTGCGCCAAGGGAGGTTCAGATACAGGAAACATTTCTTCACTGAAAAAGTAGTGAAATATTGCAACAAACTGCCCAAGGAGGTGGTGAAGTCACCATTCCTGGAGCTGTTCAAAAAACAGCTAGGTGTGGTACTTCAGGAGGTGGTTTAGAGGTTACAATGGAGTAGGGCAGGGACAATTGGGCTTGATGATTTTGAAGGTCCTTACTAATCATGATGATTTTATGATTTTTATTTTCCAAATGAAGGTACTTCTAACAGTTTGAGGTCATTCTAAAAATGATCTCTTCTATTGACTGATATTTCCTACTCCAAATTCCCTGGAGTTTTTCTAGTAGCCTTACTCTGAGAAGAATCCTCATCCAAACTGAGTTTCATAGAACAAATGGCTCCATTACCTCCAAATAATTTCTGCTCAGAAAGCTGTAGGAATTCTTTTTCATCAAAGACTTCAGGTTTTTTTAGTAGGAATGTTACTGCCTAAAAAATGTCCAATTAAAAAAAAGTAAATTCTCCTCAGTCTGAGCTCCAAAAGCAAAATAAAATCTATTTATGAAATACTCAGAGATGGGCTTGCATACAGACTTCAACAAAATTAGGCTTCTTCCTTTTGCAGATAGAAAATCTACCTAATGAACCATAAAGTTTGGATTATCCAGATCTCTTGCCTCAAATCCTGCATACTTTTACTCTCAGCAGCTCTTCTCCCACATTGATGATGCCAGCTAGAGTCTTGCCAAGTCCTCAGCATCAAACTCAGTTTTCACAGAATCACAGAATCATAGAATGCTTCGGGTTGTAAGGGACCTCAAAGGTCATCTAGTTCCACCCCTTCTGCCATGGTCAGGGACACTGTCACTAGACCAGGTTGCCAAAGCCCTATCTAACCTGGCCCTAAGCACCTCCAGGGTGTCATCCAGTCTCTCATGTTATGAACTATGAAGACATGATTCCCAGTGTCACTGACATAAGAATTGAAAACAGAGCGTTTTTTCCTAAATAAACTTGGTATTTTGCTTATGATAATTCAAATACATATTTAAGCCCATCTTGTATTCAATACCTTTTCATTATTGTATTTAAAATATGAATATATGTAAAAATAAAATATTTTCTTATTCATAAAACTAAACATTTTCTACTGATTGGTACTATGCAATTTGAGGTAGGTAAATGTATATAATCTGTAAAAAAGCAGCACAATTTGAAAAATGCAAAGTATTAAAAGTAAATGAAACATTAACTAGGAATCAAACGTTATTCCTGATAAAAATCTTTCTCTCACTAGAGAATATGTATGCAGTGCTATATGCTACTATTAACACACAACATGCTTGCTCTGCAAGTTTTTACTGTGGAAGAAATTGTAAAGATTATGGAGAGATGAAAGCCTGATATCACTGAGGTTAATAGCAAAACTTTTTTTGACTCAAATTATGTTAACTTGTATGTTTACTACATAGTGATATTCTTTCATTCTTTTTATCCCTGCTACCTTGGATCTAGAAACAAACTATTTTTCTGGAACAATTGTTCCACTAGTAAGTTATGCAGAATAACTGCCTTTTTGTTGTTGTTGTAACACTGGATTCTCTGTAGCTCAGTATACAAAAAGACTTAATACATCATAGACAAAATACTTTCTTTTTAAATCACTGGTTACCACTGATTTTGTTGTTCAACTTACCTAAGAATTAACTTTCTTTCTTTACAGTGATAGGTTGATACTGATATTGAAAATCCAACTTTCCTGTCTGGACTACCACTATATTTAGCTACAAAAACTGTTGGATATACATTTTTGATTCAAATGGTAGAATTCTCAACCTCATCTTTATTCAGGTCCCAAAAGTGATAGACCCCTTATATCTGTAAAGTGAATATGAGAGAAGTGAATAACTGATATAGGAAAATGTAGAAAGCTTCGAAGAAAGAAAAAAAAAATTAAGTGAGATTCACATACAACTTACCTTTTCTTAATATTAAATAACATTTATATATTCATTTTCCCTGAGTTTTACTGTATTTTGATTAGTCCCTGAAGCTTTGAAAATGTATGAAAGATATTGGTCCCAGAACACAAAGTTATACCTAAATAACATCATAATAATAAAAAACCCATAACAAACTGGGGACTGTTAGAATTATCAGAGATAAGTTTAAATTATTAATTCCATAATGAAACATTAATAATGAATGCAGGAAGTATTGCAAAAGCTATCACAGCATGATACCATCCAAATTTTACTTACCAGATGTGTTTTATTGATTTCCAGAATTGATAACTGAAATGTTCTAAGGGAGGTATACTGGGGAAACCATGCATACATAAATTAACAATTGCATATCGAATGAGCAATGCTGCTGAGGAAAGCTTTGTGCACTACAGTAATTTTAATTCCTCTTTTGAAATATGTGGACTTAGGGAGGAGTCATGAAGAAATATGATAGAGAATTTATTGGTTTTGTAGTTTATGTAGACACTCGGTTCTATTTCAGGCACCCATCTCAGGAGGAATACTTTATATAGATATTTCAAGTGGCTCCCTGCATTAATTTTATTAACTATTTATTAACTATTAAGGAGTACTACTGTATTCACCTAAATCGATTAAGGGATTTATCTAAGTGACCTAATTTTGAAACTACTAGTTTTCTTATAGATCCATCTACAATCAAAGTCATCTTAGTTGCACTAGATTTCTGTAATTGTAACACTGCAGGTAGAAACATGGTCCAGATTTTATAACAATTAAACTCAAATGTGCATATTCTACCACTGCAATGAGTCACACTTAGTTCAACCCTGTAAAGCTCTTTCAGTTTGAAGACACAGCAACTACCTCACTTGAGAATCTACCTAATGCCAGACATAGATACAGACTGGGAGAAGAGCTTCTCGAGAGTAGCCCTGCTGAGAAGGACTTGGGGACTGTGGTGGATGAGAGACTTAACATGAGCCAGCAGTGGCTCTTGCAGCTCACAAGGCCAGTGGTATCCTGGGCTCCACTAGAAGAGGGGTGGCCACCAGGGACAGAGAGGTGATTGTCCCTCTGCCCTCGTGAGGCCCCATCTGGAGTCCTGTGTCCAGATCTGGGGCCCCCAATACAAGAAAGATGCGGAACTGTTGGAGAGGGTTCAGAGGAGCCACAAGGATGATTAGAAGGCTGGAGCACCTGCCTTACAAAGAGAGGCTGAGGGAGCTGGGCTTGTTCAGCCTGGAGAAGAGAAGGCTGCGGGGGGACCTCATTGCAGCCCTCCAGTACCTGAAGGAAGCTTATAAGCAGGAGGGGATTCAACTTTTTAAAAGAGCAGATAATGGCAGGACAAGGGAGAATAGATTAAAACTAAAGGATGGAAGGTTTAGATTAGATATTAGGGGGAAGTTTTTTACAGAAAGAGTGGTGAGGGGCTGGAACAGGCTGCCCAGAGAAGTAGTGGATGCCCTGTCCCTGGAAGTGTTCAAGGCCAGGTTGGATGGGGCCCTGGGCAACCTTGTGTAGATCCAGGCCTGGAGATTGGGGGCCCTGCCTGTGGCAGGGGGGTTGGAGCTCTATGATCCTTGGGGTCCCTTCCAACCCAGACCATTCTATGATTCTATGATTCTATGATAATGCTGATAGATTCTTAGGTAGAGAACATCCCATCTGATATTTTACAAAAACCCTTTAGATATCAGAAAAAAAACCAGAGCTACTGGCAAAGGAAAACTTAAGACCGGCAAAAGTTTTAAAACCTGATTGTCTCAGGTGTCCTCTGTTATTAGTCACAGAATCATAGAATGACTAGGTTGGAAAAGACCTTTAAGAAAGTCTCTTTTTATCTTCTTTCCCTACAGTCCCAAATAATAGCAGAATGTAATCCATCAGTCAAAGCTGCTTGAAACGGTATGCAAAATGCTGTAGGTCAGACAGCGAGGGCTACCAGAAAATGACTGAAAAAATGTATTGGCTGGAACCAACCTATGTTTTGTCTCATCAGTATTCAATAATGCTGCCTCTGCATAAGGAAGATTAAAAATAGAATAATACCACAAGAAGACCAAGCGAGTAGAGAAAAACATTCGGAAGACATTAAGAATTTTTTAAACCAGACAGATGTGGATTTTCTCTGTGACTATGAAAACTCCTTCCTAGTTTAGAAACTGTTATACAGTCCATTCTCCAAATTTAAGCACAACTGTTATATGTGGCATATAAGAAAAGCTTGTGCTTGACAGCCAGGTAGTGAGCAGCCACACTCATCATATACACATAGATTTAGTAAAGGAGGTCAGCTGTTACACAAAAATTGAGAGATGGGTAAATACATACCTCCTGGCACTAGCAATAGCAATGCCCCTTCATAACAAATTGATTCACTCACAGTACTCCTTTGGTTCTCCCTCTCAACTGCCAGATTCTGCATATTTTTCTTCATTAATGGAAAGTAGATTGTTTGGAACTGAATAATGCTAGGAAGAGTACCAGCATCTGCTCTGATGTTTACTATTCTTATTATTCTTTACACAAGTGCCACACTAGCCATTATATTTGCCTTCTATAGCTAGTTCATTAAATCATGTAGGAATAAAGGACTACAGATATCCTATTCATAGCGAGGGAGAGGCCAGGAAGTAGAGAAATGAAACATAAATACAGGGCCACTAGAATAAACTACTTCACAGGAGGTTCAGGTTCATACCTCAAGCTCGCACTCACAGTTCTTGAGCACTAGGAGGCTGTATGTTCCTGAGGGAAAACTGAAAGGTGTTTCCACTGAATTTGTTTTTCCACAGACTACCTGAGAAACATGAGCCATCTTATTTCAAATTACGTCTTTAGGTGGGAATAAAAAGAGCTGTGATGCCTAAACCTCTCCTGACACCACCACCACCCCTTAAGAAAACATCAAAGCAAGTGGGAAAATTAAATGTTTGTTGTTCAAAATGCATCTTTCCTATTTCCTTTATCTTTGTATTAGGTGATGAGCCACTTGATAATCAACAGGCAAGAGCCCAGAGGGCACTATTTTACCTGCCTCATGCAAAAGCTATTAGTTGGTATATAAAAAAAAAAACCAAAACCAAACCCAAACCAACCCACACTACAATATCTAGAAAAGTAGAAATTCTGTGGTAGAGGGATACTGTCTCACCCCAAAAGTCTTTATAAGGGTGTTGGTGAGGGTATGCAATCAGCGGAGCAATGTGGAAAACAGTCTAATAATGCGGCCTTTTCTCACCTTTCTCTGGCAGTCATGTTTCACTTTCCAATCGTGCATCTACTGTTGTAGACACAGTATTTAGGGACATGATTTAGTGGTGGGCTTGGGACTGTTAGGTTTATAGTTGGAGTTAATGACCTTAAGGGTCTTTTCCAATTTAAATGACTCTATGCTGAAGTAGGTACAAGCCCTCTTTTTTCTGTTGACATTAATTTAGTAACCCCATGCCAAGGATATACAAACATTTCTGATCTATATTCGTAAGCGTATCTTTCCATAAAATGGCTTACTTTGCTTAGTTACCAGACCATTAGCAGAGTGAGTATTAGCCATGGGTTGTAAAAGCAGCAGCACATTAGTACTCTTTTTTTTTTCCCCCAGGGATTTGCTCTTTGAGAGAATCTGAGGAGGAAGTAGTAAGGTATTTCCCTCAGTCACAATGATAGGTGAAAAAGGGAAGATATGACAGGGAATCAATATCCTTCCTTAAACACATAAATGAGATGGAAGGACCAGTTATAGAAGGAATTCAACTGCAGTAACCCAAAGGAGGGCGGAGGGATGGAGATGCCTACAAACTAGCTACAGAACATATGTGTCAGTATCAGTAATATTTACAGTTGAAGCTTCATGAACAGCAAGAAAGGGCACAGACATACACATTCTTACAGATTGTGTTGAAGTGCCTTAAAGAGATACTTTCAGTTTAGGCTAACATGTTCTAATTTGTATTGAAAGAGACTGGAAGTGTCAACAAGGTCATTTACCACATCCTAGTAATTGAGAAGGGAAACTCTACTTTATAGAAGGAAGATGCTTACAGTCATATGTTACTGAACCTTTCCTACCCAGTTTGCAAGAGCCTGTCTCTGTCCAGACCACACAATATTAACATCTAGCATAATTAGCTCAATTCCAGAACATTTACCAATGCCAAGGGTACCCTGCTTCTACCTGCATTTGCAACACAGGTTAGGCAGGACAGGCTTTTAAGGAACTGTCTGCTTAGAGATATATCTGAGGTTTTACAAACAGGGAAAAAAAAGCTCCATGTGCCATGGACACACCTTACTATTGTAGGGTGATCACGACAGGGAGCTCAGATGAGTAGAGCAATTTTTCTGTAAGCTCTACCTCCTAAGCTATACAAATAGCTTCCACTAAGGAAAGGTTGCTTAGACGGCCCTTTTCACTGCCCCTGGCAGGCCCTACCACCACTGGTTTGATATGAATGAATCTTCTATTCTAGGACCAAAGCCATTTTGGATCCAGACTGTACACCTTGCAAATCTCTTGTAAATCCCTGAAAGCTGAGGCAGCACCCCTGCGGTGATCCACTTGTGCTAGCTATGATGATCTTTGAGCTATTTTTCCCAACCTAATGCAGAGAGCTTTGAAAGACAACTGTGGAAATGCCTCTCCCTTGGCTTTCTGAGGAAAGACAGAAATGGTAACACATGGAATTTCAGCACAACTGCAGACACTTTTATTCCTACTTATATATGTCAGGTCCAGGCATGTGCTTGCTGCATAGTAACAGAAATCACAGGACTAGAACAATTTGAAAGCCAGACACATGATGCAGCTTTCTATGTCTGCCTTTTTATTGCCTTTATGCTATTGGAGAGAGACATTGTCCTTCTTGCTAACCTGGTTTCTTAGGTTCACACAAACTCTTATTTATTTTAATGAATCACTCTGAAAACAGAAAAAGAATAATGCTGAGAGTCAAAAAAATTCTGGATTGCAAACCCACTAAACTATTATTGAAGAACAGTCTTCACACCTATTTCAATGCTTGGTCACATTAAGAAGTCTCATGGCTTTAATATTTGAAATTTGGTTATATTATTGTTTGGGACTGACAAAACACTAGAATTCATCTATACTACAGTAAGAAAAGATACTGTGGTACAAGAAAAAAAAAAAAAAGAAAAGATGACTGATGGATAAATACAGACAGACAGATGTATCACTATGTCCTTTTTGCCATTATCACCTCAACCATAAAAGGCTGGGGTGGATCAAGATGTGAAGTGAATTTTAAAAATATCCTTCAGTTACAGATTGTTCACTTCTACTTCACCATAAATGTCTTAATTATTTCAAGAGATATTATTCTTCAATCTAAGTACATACTATGTGTGACTGATGTTATCTGGAAAAGCAATATATTCAGTCAGAGCAATAAAATTTAAGTAGAGTATTTTTCTGCGACAGAATTGATTTGGGTAGGTACATTAAACTCATTTGTAACAAATAGACTCTGAAGTTGCCCAACTAAAATTTTAACAAGATGAAGTTTGCAAATAAAGACTTTTCCTCACTTATGTGAGATTAACTTTCTGAAGATGATACTGAAACATTTAGCAGTCAATAAACAGCAGGCTCAAGCGATGAAAACACAATTGTATTTTTCGCAGGTGGAGAGAGGGGAGGGATGCAAAGATTTGCAGACTGCCTATCATCAGTCAGCATCAATTTCACATCATGACCATGAATCTATTTCAGTCAAGGATGGTAGAGCAACAGTAGAGATGGCTGAAGCAAGAACCATACTTATAATCTTAGTGTTCTACTTTGCATCTTCATTTGATGTACAAGGCCATGCACAGATCATCATTTATTTTACATCATAGCAGGTAACTAATGGTCATGTTTCAGTGTCATCTTCGACAGTGTAACATAACTTTAGAGCTGTGTTAAAGTCTGCTTCTGAGGGAACACAGGCACTTCTTGTTGCACAGGCTATCAACACCTTTTCAAAGGAGATCCACAAGAGGAGGTCTTCAATTGCACTGCATCCATAATTGTAGCAGGTTGTCAGAAAAGATTTGCTTCTACTCAGGTGTATAAATAAGGACCAGATACTAAAAAATACTTTTGAAATTCCAGTCTTTAAAATATTTCAGTACATTTTTGTTGTGTTTATGCCTACTGATACGCTTTGAAATTAAAATATTTCACAGTATAGGAATGCACTGATTTTAAAAGTATTTTTCTTTCCTTGAAAAATAATGGTTTATTTTCCCAAACATATAGTTTGGGGAAAGCTCAAAAATAACCAATTTTTTTAAAAAGTGTTTCTCAGGAATTACTGTAAAATGAACTAGATACTCCATACATTTTCTACAAAAGTAGAAATCACAGCCCTTTCAGCATTTAATTAGCAAAAAAAAAAAAATGAACTGCTTTCTCTTAATATCTCCTTCAACATTGTAATCTGTTACCATTTTACCTACACAGGATATTTGTGTCAATTAGAAAAGATTCCTCTCAGTGCCATTTCCCAAAAATCTGCCTATTATATTCTACTCCATAGAGATTTTCAAACTGTCAATTCCCAGTGTACACTGAATGTGCTACCAGTTGATACAACATTACAAATATGTGTTGATGTGTTATTTATTGTCTTATCCCTTCTCTAAGGAGAGTTGTGTGTACAGAGCTGTTTGTTTCAATAGTGGTTTTCTTTGGTTTGCTTTCTTTGTTGCCTTTAAGGAAATGAGACATTTCCAACTTGGAGAAGGCAAGGTCGGAAAAGAACTAGGATACAGAACTCGATTCAACTTTGTGTTTGTAGCCAACCAGTACAGGAAAAAAAAAGAAAAAATAGAGATCTCAAGTGCTGAAGATATTTCACTCAGAGTTCCTTAAGCAGAGTAAAATTCACACCTTGGTATGTTCTACAGCATAACCTAGACAAGAGATAATGCATGTATTGGTAACTGAGTCATGCTATCATTCTTCTTCTGGTATGTAGAATTCCCAAGTCAAATGAACATGCTGGAATATGTGGATGCTGCTACAGTAAAATCAAGCAACAGAGAAAAGGCTTAAGATGAACTGACTGTTCAAGAGAGATTTCTATGCTATTTCTATCTTTGAGATGTTTTCACCTCTTCACCATCATAATATTTTCCTTGGGAAAAGTATCTGCTCATTTAACTTCCATCAGCAATTATACCAAACTGCTGTGAGTAGAGGTATTCTACAGGTGAGTGAGAATTACTACATGACATGCTAAAGGTTGCTCAATTCTTGGGGTTGTTTGGAAGCTGCTCAGCACAACGAGCTGATCTGGATAACTGGGGTCACAATTAAAGCAGTTTTTAAAAATACCATGGTTATGTTATGAATGATTCTGCCATACAAAAGAACATAATTTAAAGCTAATGAAGGATGGAATTATGCTGGCTAGTTTACCTCATCACATGTTTTATTTTAAACTAATCAAACTGTTGACCTTCAGAATTTTAAAGAGGTAAGAAACTGAGCATTGGCTCAGATACTGTGGCATGCAGTAAGCTTCAGTATTTTGCATGACTTTTAATGTAAAATTGTTTAAAATATGTTCAGTTCTTCTTCCTCTTGGAGGAGAGACTTTCATATATTCTAGAAGTGCAGAGTCTGTGATTATACAGATAGCTGTGTGACAAGTTACTATACATTGTCATTTCAATGGTTAATTACCCAGCTGGCACACATAAGGGAGGTAATTGTAGTCACAAAGTAATCCCACAATCACATTCTTAAAGAGTTCTGTGTGTCCAAGTGTGGTGGGGGCAGAGAGAAAGTGGGATTTTAGCTGTGTCAGATTTTTTTCTCCATAACTAAAATATTTTTATGAGTGTTGTACTGAGGATTGATGAAGAATATTCAGTTTTAACTTCTGTTTCTTACAATATTCTCTGGGATTAGCCTGGGAGAGACTGCTGTAAGGACCAGAAAGAAGCCACTCAGGCTGCTGAGGTTGGAGGAACTGCTTGGGTATCAGAGTTTGATGAAAGTCACTGAGTTAATTTAATTTGAAGTTCATAGAATCATAGAATGGTATGGGTTGGAAGGGACCCAAAGGATCATAGAGCTCCAACACCCCTGCCACAGGAAGGGCCACCAACCTCAGGCCTGGATCACAGAAAGTAGAAAAAGGTCCTTTTAAAGCACCTTTTTTTCTGATCTATCTTATTACTTTTTCTGTATTTAAAATACATATGATTCTGTTTTGATTTTCTTTGTGGAGCTCATGGTAAGAGAAGGCTTGGGTAGTCACCTCAAAGCTATCGATAACTCACATTCCTTTTAGTCCTTCACATGGACTAGCCCTTCCTCATTCTCCTCCAAATTCTGTTTAACAGTGAGTTGGAAAAAGCAGGACATCAAAGGCCAGAGTACAGAAAAGGTGGAGTCTATGCATAAATGGAAATCAGCAGTTGTTCAATTTACATCAACTAGAATCAACAAATCCCCTTAGAATATTTGCTGCAAAGATGCTAACTCAGATTCTTAACAAGGACTCTAGAAATTATACTGAAATGGACTGTAAGCAGGAATGAAAAACACAAATTAATACTGAAAGAAAAAGTTTAAGAACAGAAAGTGTGCTCAATTTTTTTCACATAAATTTTACAAACTACAACTGTGGAGTGTTTGGGTTGGGTTTTTTGGGTTGTTTGATTTTGTTAAGAGAACAGGATTGGAGGTGATGGAATTGTGCTTGATTTGAATAAAAACTTCCCTGAATAGCTGAAGCCTAATAATAACAGACATGAATAATATACTTCTTACTATAGACAAATCACCAAAAATAAATTTGCTGGTAAAGGAAAATTTTTTGTTAAGAACAAAAAGTTACTAACTCTACTGGTCATAAAACAGAACTTTTTATGACACTGAGCTCCCGGTTAGGCTAGGTTACATGACTGAGGGGTTCAGACCTGCAATAGTGACTTCTCTGATTTCAGGAGTTCCTGGATGTAAGCCATTACTGTGCTCCATTATAAAGTGAAACACATTTATGGAGGCTGAATGCAGAAAACAGTGAAAGGAATAATAACTATCATTCTATTCAAGAAGATAAATATTAGTGGTGATAAACAATTCTGGAAGTTCTCATTCCTTTCCAGCAAACTAAAATTGCGTTTTCCATACTGCTTAAAGTGTCAAGTTTATTTAAATTTGAAATACTTATTTGAGTGGAAAACTATGAATCTAATTCTTAATGTTGTATTCAGGTTCTATCACTGACTTTCATGTATCTAGAATCAAGACTGAATAACTGATGGATCATGGTGCATTTCAATTTTCAATAAAATCAAAAAAGTAGGTCAATAAAGTACAGGGTCAAAACAATTTTCAGACATACTAAAGACAAGAATGATGGTTTTCATAAAAGAAGGGTTTCTCAAGCAGTAAGATTTGTGACAAAAGAATAATACTAATCAATGTGTTGTATCCAACAGACTCCAATAATGAATTTCAATTACTTTTAAACTACAACATTCCTTGTTTATTGTTCAGTACGAAGTACAGCTTATGAACCTACTGATTCAATAGAAATAATCAATTGTCTTCGATAAAACTAAGTGAATGGGATCCTGAGGCTTTATGAAACTTCATTGATGCAACATGCATGCTTATTTTCTGACATTAGGTTCTCATTTGCCAATTTGCAAATGCCTTCTTATAGAATAAAGGCCAATTATGATGGAATTAATATGCTTGCCATTACTTAAAAACTCTACAGTGGGGAATTCATCACAAATACTTCCCCATCCTGAAATGTTTTGTGAAGTGTACTTATCTCTGAAAGTGCATCAGAAAACTGAAAATTAAAATGGAAAATGGAAAAAACTTGACTGTTGTCATCACTAATATTTTCAATAATGTATAGGGAAAAATATTAGAATTCATTACTCATATACTTTTCTCTCACATGCACCTGAAAATGGAACAGTTCACTTTGCCTTAGGAATTTTTGAAATAGTGAGTTTTTCTGTTCTTAACTTTCTTGTTATATGCACAATCATAGAATGGTTTGGGTTGGAAGGAACCTTAAAGATCACCAAGTTCCAATCCTTGGGCAGGGACACATCTCACTAGACCAGGCTGCTCAAGCCTGACCTTGAACATCTCCAGGGAGAGGGCAGCCACCAACCACCTCCCTGGGCAACCTGTTCCAGTGCCTCACCACCCTAGTAGTGAAGAACTTTTTCCTAATAGCCAATCTAAATCTACCCTCTTCCAATTTAAAATCATTCCCCCTCATCCTAGCACTACATGCCCTTCTAAAAAGTCCCTCCCCAGCTTTCTTGTAGGCCCCCTTCATGTACTGGAAGATCTCCCTGCAGTTTTCTCTTCTCCAGGCTGAACCACCTCTCAGGCTAACTCTCTCAGCCTGTCTTCATAGGAGAGGTGCTCCAGCCCTCTAATCACGTTTGTGGCCCTCCTCTGGACCCATTCCAACAGTTCCAGGTCCTTCTTATGCTGGGGACTCCAGAACTGGACACAGCACTCGAGGTGGGATCTCACAAGAGCAGAGGGGCAGAATCACCTCCCTCAACCTGCTGCCCACACTCCTTTTAATGTAGCCCGGGATATGGTTGGCCTTCTGGGCTGCAAGCATGCACTGTCAGCTCATGTCAAGCTTCTCATTCACTAGCATCCCTAAGCCCTTCTCTGCAGGGCTGCTCTCTATTACCTCATCTCCCAGCCTGTATTGATGATCAGGATTGCCCTGACCCAGGTGCAGGACCTTGCACGTGTTCCTGTTAAACCTCACAATGTTCACATGGGCCCATTTCTCCAGCTTCTCCAGGTCCCTCTGAATAACATCCCATCCTTCTGGCATATCAACTACACCACTCAGCTTGGTATCATCTACAAACTTGCTGAGGGTGCACTCAACCTCATCGCTAGTATCACTGATGAAGATACTAAATAATATCAGTCCCAGTAGGGACCCCTGAGGGACACCACTTGTCACAGATCTTCATCTGGACATCAAGCCATTGACAACTGGATGTGACCATCCAACCAATTCCTTATTCACCAAACAGTCCACCCATCAAATCCATGTATCTCCAGTTTAGAGAGAAGGATGTTGTGGGGGACTATGTCAAAGGCTTGTCATAGGGTACCTTCTTTTAGTAGGTAACTCAATTGAATTTGACTATGTCTTTTTTTTCTCTGGATATCTGAATTGAAAATAGAGATTTCTAGTACTCCTACCACACATGCTGTTTCTTTGCAGATTAATTTTTCAGATGAAGTCTACAGAACTAACCTGTTAGTCAGGTGGTGGTGAATTATTGCTCCTTCTGCATCAAATAGCAATATTGTAAAACTAAAACTCTAATACAGTTTTTATTCATTAATAGATGGGGCTGTATAAATTGCAAGTTTCTAGACTCTTTGTGGAAAACGCCACCCTGACCAGCAACTACTTCTTTATAGAGCCTGAACTTTTCAAATAATTTCAAGCTGATTAACAAACAAAAACAAGCAAACAAAATTTAAAAATTTTAGTATGGGCTAACTAAAAGGATTTTTTTTTTTTATTTGTTGGGTTTTGGTTTCAGCCAAAGAGCAATCACTTGTTACTACAGCCTTATTAATGGTACTTCAGGAAACTCACTGTCCCATACAAGCTACATACAGATTTTGTATTTATGTAGCCTTTCTATACCATACAGTGTGCAGGATTTGGTTACAGAAGATTTAACAGGGCTTTCACGTGGCTACTCCTACTGGGAAAAGAATAAATTATAAAGAGGTGATCAGATTAATATTGTTGCCAGTATATTTTAACACATCTTTTGTTGAATGCCATAATCTAAAATGCTTAATCTTTTTGGATCAACATTATTCAGACATTCATTATTGCACTATTGCAACTAAAAGTTTTCAGTTTTCTGTTCCATGAAATGTAGAGAAAAATGTTACTGAGGATTACCAGAAGAGAGGCTTTTAGAAACCCCCCTCCCCACTAACCTTCTTATACCTAAACCAGCCTAAAGTATACTGGGTGTAGCTTTTCCAGGTGAGCGCTTTTAGCTATCCCAGTAAAATTACAATGCTAGAAAATGGACCAGCCTAAAATAAATAAATAAATCACTAAAGGACATGAGAGGTTTGCTTTTTTCCTGAGCCATTACTCAACAGCCATAGCACTGTAATGCCAAGCACTGCAAGAATTTGCTCTTGAAAGAGAGAGTAGCAGTCACAGCTCTGAAATACTTTAATTTAGAAGAACAACTTCAACAAAATGCTATGCTTGAGCGACTGTCAAGATACAGGGAATGGGAGTGAATCAGAAGATACTGTTGTCAGATGTATCTGACTGATGTGGGAACAGATCTTTTAAACGCGACATGCCTGCCTTCCTGCTGTCCTTCTGAGGTCGTTTTATATAGTGTGTAAGCAAATGAAATCAGAAAACTTAGTGGGTTACACTGCAGGGACACAAATAACTACATAGAATATAAGGCAGAAAAGAGACTGTTGCAAGCAGCAATATGGAAAAGGAAACAGAACTACTAGCAGGTTGTGTGTGGAACATTTGCTTCAGACTTAAAACTCAAGAGATGATTTGACACTCCATTCTATGGGTTAGACTCCCTGCATGGTTCTTCAGAAAAGGAAGATGTTTTCACTAAATCACATGGTATCACCTAGGCTTTTGTCATTTTTTAATAACCATTAGCCTCACCAAAGCATAAAATGCTTTCCACCACCCGCTTCTCATTCACTGTGAAGAAACTTTTACTGCAACATCAATAATGATCATTAGGATGGGATAAAGGTATGTAGCTCATCATCAGTTCTTGAATGAGACCAGACAGGGTAGTAATCAATTTTCGGTGACTTCATAACAGCCTTTTGCCTAAGGATGCTATAAGAAAAGAACAAAGACAACATACAGGAACTGTGTTATCCCAGTAACAGATAAAAGCAAATATGAAAGAGCTCATTAAGCATGTGCTAATCTTGGCTGTTCACATTACATGGCTTTCCTAGCCATAGCTACAAGTCAAGTTATAGTAATACCAACTTTGGGGAGGTATGGGGAGCGGAACCAACCAGCCTAGACAGCACAACAAAAAAAAACCCCAACCAAATCTGCTCTGATGGAGGACCATAAGACAAATGGCATCAAATGAGCTACCAATCTTAGGCATGCTATTAGTATTTGAGTCTTGATGGAACAAGAAAATGTCAGCTACCAAGTTCTGATGAGAAAGGCTTACATGATTGAGACCCTAATATAAAATCACATATGTATATTATTTTATGCATATATAGGATGACTTGTATAGCTAGCATGAGTTCGGATAGCAATTTTAGAAGTTACTGGAACAAGTCTACTCTGTGCCCTAGGAACACCATATCTTCTACTCATCTCCGTCTACAGCTTCCATTTTCAGAAGGCCAGCTGTCTTCTGTTGTAACTTGTGCTAAACTTCAGCTGTGGTACCCACCAGTTCAGGTCTTGATTTTTGGCAAATGCCTAAACTTAAGATGTTTTGCCAGAAGAAATCTGTGCTGTAACTGTTAGTCACACTCTGCTGCTCTACCCAGATTTTTTTGTGCTGATGTATATGAAACCATTCTCTTAAAACAAACATATCTCCTGTACTTTATAATAAATAGACATATTAAACACTCTGATAGCCTTTCAGTTTCCCCAACTGCATGCATACCCTCACTTGACACCTCCTTTTAACAAGTAAAAGTTTCCAAAATAAACAATATTTAAACACAATGAAATTTCAGTTACCTTATACAGAGCATTAAAAAGAAAAAAAGGAGGCCAGGGGGAGAACAAGAAAAAATATAACTCCTTTCAAGTTATTGAACAATTTTCATCATCCCTATAAAAACTGTTAGTTTTAAGGAGATTTTTTCTTTGCTTGCTTAACAAACTGAGTCACTTTCTTACTATGGTAACAGTCCCTGTATATGACCTTGTAGCCTTACCAAGTGAGACAGACAATCTGTTTTATCCGAGTGGCTTTTTCTTTCTGCTAACTTCCCTCTGTTTCCACCCACATAATTTATTTTTTTTAACAGAAGAAAATAATTTCCATTTTAAAATTATCATACTTGGTTTTCACACAACCCATTTTTCATACATAAGTTTCTAAATCAGAATTACAGCTCCCTGCATCTCAGAAAATAACTGACTCCTTTTTCTTTCTCAGGTAAGATTCTGATTCCCTTTTTCCTTTTCTCATAGATTATTTAACCATTTTGCTGGCCGTATGCTGGTTCCTTCAGTAATTCAACATCATTACTCTAGCTCCTTCCAGTGGTAAATCATAATCTTCAACAAGAAAAGAACAGAGCTTTTAATATACCTTTAATCATTTTGCTCTACAGAATGTACAAATAACTGTATTTTAAAGCAAGTCTTTCTGCTTGTCCTAGTTGCACCAACAAAGAAGGGTAAATGAAGCTCAAAGGTATAGCCCAGCTTCATTCACAATTCTACAATGCTTTGGTTATATAGCAAACATTGCCATTTTATCTCCCCCACAGTATAGATTCTGACTTTTTTTCTCTGCTATAATTCTGTGAGGGTAAAAGCACAGACCAGATTAACAGCAAAACTATATTTCAAGCTAACTACAGTTTGCCTAACTCAAAGCAGAGGAGCAACTTGAAATAAATTCATCATTCCCAGAATTATGTGCTTTTTGAAATAGTTGCCAAATAAAAGACTAGAAAAGCAATCGATATTTAAATAAGCATTACAAAAAAAGATACTTGAATATTACTTTAGATTCATATATCTTTGAGAAACCCTGCATGAATTGCAGATAAACTCTGAATTAATCTGTGACAATCCTGAATTTAAAAAAACAAACACAAAGGTCCCAAATACATGTGAGCTACAAATGCTAAAAATAAGCTTATCAAGAGAAGGCTGTGACAATATTATGGGAAAAATTTGGAGTACTGTTGATTACAATCCTGAAAAATATTAAATAAACTTGTTAAAGAAGGTAAATCAGAAACTGAAGAAACAATTCATTACAGCACTGTAGCACATTAACAATATTCAGCAGTTACTGCAATCACAGCCATAAACTGTCAGCAGAGAATATATGTGATCATTTATTTGATTATAAAGTACCTAAGAGTGTTCAGCAGGTCAGATTTTTCAGCCGGCTGAGTTTTCTAATAGCTCTTCTCAATCAAGGGATTGTGCTGCACAGTGGAACACTGAGCACAGATACAAGGATGATGGAGGTCACTGACCCATCTATTTAAATAAAAAAGGACTGTCCACGGGAGCTCTACAAATGCTACTTCCTACAGATTTCTGTTCAAAATCTTTGCTTTTGCTGTTAACATATAAATTTTGGCCCTCATCATTAGATGCTGTGACACAATAAACTGGAGTTGAACAAATACATAGGGAATCATTAGTCAGAACAGCAATTTGACCTCTGCACATGATTTAGACCCCAATCTTTCATAAGATTATGCACGTGCTTAAATCTATCTACATGTAAAATGCTATTACAATTAATCACCAGGAGCAAGTTGGTTGAGGGAATCAGTGAAAGAACATTTACTCCATGTCTTATAATTGGTTGAATCTGCTCCTTATTAATCAAACCCTACTTAGCGCTTTAGTTTTAGCTATGCTTAAATTAAAAAGCTGGGTACCCATTTGGTTTCACAATTCACATTTCTCTTCCACAAGGAAAATTTTTCTCGAGTAAACTCACGTCTCTTTAAGAAAAGGTTTTGATAAAAATGAACAATATCACCCAAGGAATTGTAAATCTCTTGTACTAAAGGGCCTTGGGGCAGATTCAAGGAAGATGCAGACTCATAACTGGGATTCGAGCACCTAAATTCCCCATGATTTCAAAATCATGATCTTGAAAGCTTGCTCAGTTAGTTGATCCTAGGTTAGAATAAACTACAATATTCTTGTACCTTTATTTTAAACTTGAAGTTGTACCTTAACTTGGACCAGGTTTGGGCAGGACTAAGTAAAATAGCATTTACCTTGAAACCACACCTGAACAAAAATTAGAAATAGAAAGATCGTGAGACCGAGTAACTGATAGTATTGGAAGGAGTGCTATATTATGGAGCCTACTCAAATCCATAAACGGCCAACTCTGAGGACAGGATCCTACTTAGGATGCACTTTTCTATTTTCCTTATAAAAGCTGAGTAATATTGCTAAAAATAACTAAGTAGGTGGTGATGTAGAAAAAGGAGCCGGACTCTACAACCTAGTAGTACACACACTCCACAAAAGGAGCCTCGCTGCCGATTTATGCACAGTAACTACTAGCTTAATTGGAAAAACTGTACAAGTATGATTCTTTGACCCCTCTACTCACCTCTCTCACAGGTTTATTTCCATATCCTAATACTATTAATTGTGTTTGCCTTCTTGTCCTGTGATACAGCTTCGACTGGAGGCTAGAAGCTGAGTACAAGCAATATCCACTCTCCTAGACGCCACGAGGGAACCGCCATTTTGTGAGAGAAACAGACGTCGCTGTTACTTTAAGGAAAAACCTCACGCTGGCAGATTTCTCATTTTCCTTTTAAACACAGCGCGAAGCATTACTTTCAAAATAGGAAGAAATCTTGAACAAGGTGAGGTTTGCAGTAGGTGGCTGGGTTGTTAAACTGTTTCTGGTTGAACATTTGCATTCTCGTGGTTTGATGATGAGGCTGGTGATAAATAAAGGAGCTTTGGTTTGCTCTGTCCTGAGATGGCGAGAAGAAAGCGGGGACCCGGTTGGGTCCTTGCAGGTAAGCGAGTAGGGAGGGCGCCTTGTGTGGCTGCTCATGACAGAAAGCTGTCTCAAATGCAAGTTTTGAGGGAGGAGGAGAAGGCAAGTGCTGCCTCCTTGCCCCTGAGGGGACTGCCTGCCCCGCATAGGACGCTGCACTGAAATACAGCTGCAAGAGCAAACCACTCTCTGTAGGCATGCGGGTAAGGGTTTATTTTTAGTACTTTTTATTTAGTGGTTCAGTAGCAAGTTTTGAGGCTTGAATTGTTTAGGTCTTGAATTTTTGGTGATTTTCCTGAGTTTAATTCTCAGGATTTAACAAGACAGAGAGTGGAAGTCTGATATATTTATTTCAGTAAAGGTGCAGCTTTTGGTGACTCAGGTTCTCAGTTCCTGCTGATTAGACCAAAGCAGCTCGCCCACTCATCAAAATAGCAATTTTGACAACAAATTGTCAAATTCTCCATGCCAAACAGAGACAAGCGTAGAGGCTGCCTAATATTAAGTTCTCGATTTGCCTCTCAGGGCAAAGAACTTTATGTTTAATGGATCTAGGCCTAGTAAACCAAACCTAACAAAAAGCTTTCTGTATTAACTGTTAAGGAGATGTATGGTTGCCATCTTTGAAAGCTTAACAGTTGAGGAGATAAAAATCACTGGGTAGTGAAAAAAGCAGAAACCACGGGGTTCCATCTGGTTCCTTATCCTTCTCTCAGCTGAAAAATCTGGCTATAATGCGTGAGGAGAGGGTGCTGAACAGCTTGAAAGGTTAGAGTGTGATTAATGGGATGATGTGTGGATACCACGTGGTAATCCCCCTACATGCTATCCAATTCAATTTGGCCTATATCATGTTGTAGAAAAGATTTAAATAGTCTTTCAAGGCCAGAAGAATGACATTATCACAATCCCCTATTCCTCCTTTATATGGTTCTCTCAAAAGCAGATTTAGTATGGAGACATAGTTTCAATCACAAATAGAAATCTGTTAAAATACAATCCCCACCATCCTAATGCAGAACTCACTTTGAGAATTGTTTATTTGGGAGTTAAACTATTATTTTCAGGCAGGAAGTTCCACTAAGGCAAGTTAAAATTTAGGAATTATGTAATGGTAAAATACAAGCTGTTAACAATTGGTTTCCCTGCTAAATGGAGAACTTGCAGAGGAAATTGCAGAGGAGAACTCTGCATGTATAATATTGTCAAAAACCTTAACTAATTAGTATTTTTCAGAATAAGTTGGTCATGCAAAAAGGGATTTGAAGAGCTTAAGGAGGAACAAGTTAACATTTCCAAGTGTGGGGAAAAAAACCTATACATTTAGATTTTTTTTTAAAGCAATAATCTGTTATTCTTCTGACCTTGTTCTGTGCATGAACCATATTAATCAGAATGCCAGTAGTGGCTGGGGTCTTATGTATGTGTTTTGAAGAAAATAACAAGAGTGGGTTTTGTCATCTTAATTCTAACTTGTAATATGATTACTAATTTACCTGAAAAAAACATCTTTTGCATCTATGGCCATGTATATCAGACTTTTTTTTTTTTTTTACATAGTAGTGCTACACATTGTGATTAATCTTTGTCTCCAAGATCATTCATAGAAAATAAAATATGTTTTCATAAACTTACCTTGACATCTTTGAGAACATGATATTTAGGGTGCACAACACACTCCAAAGAGATGTAGGGTATTGGTAAATTCAATCCAGTAAGACCCATGTATTCCAGAAATATATGAAAGAAAAAGAAGGCTAGGTGCAAAAAGAACTAAAAAAAAATCTCTTTACTCAAATTTTCTTTTTTTTTTTTTTTGTTGTTAGAGAGTCCCAATGAAATTTTGAGGCTCAGAGGTACTCAAGTGAATGATTTCTTTGATCCAGATTTCAAATATTATGTTTGTGTTTATTGGGAAAAAACCTAATTGCTTCTGTACATTAAGTTGCCATGTTATTCCTTCTGCTGCAAAGTGTCTATTTCTTAGTCCCCCTGACATCCAATTTTCCTTAATTCTTTTAACTGTGTTGTATCTTCCGACATTATCCAATCATTTTAATTCATGACCTTCAGAGAATGTGACAAGAACTTCCCAGTATTCAGCTGTTTGGTTAATGTGCTTCCATGAGATGTAGAGATTCATTTATAGTGTTTGTTCCCTTTGGTCAGCTGTACTTCAATGCTTTGTAGTCTCTGTGCATGCTTTACATTGATACTACTTTTAAAGCCTAATATTTCTGATTTAAAATGCACTTGAACACTAATAAATCCAGATTTCAGCAGCATAAACCAGTCACCCTCACCTTTCTCATTGTTTTGTAAGAGTAAGACCTGGCAATGGCAAATGGCAGACTATTCTAAGAACCACTGAATCAGTCTGCCCCCTTTAACCTTTAAAAAATATAAATATGCTTGCTTGTAAAATAGACTAGAATAGGCAAGCATTACCTGACCAACTCAGGGCTGAGGAATATTAAGACCTGTTTATTAAGGGCAATGTTCAGATGCCTCCTTGAACATTGACAGGCTTGAGGCATCAACCACCTCTCTAGAAAACTTGTTCCAGTCTGACCACCCTCTCAGTAAAGAAATGCTTCCTTATGTATAGTCTAAACCTCCTCTGGCATAGCTTCAAACCATCCCTACTTGTCTTATTTGTTGAGAAGGATGCTGTGAGGGACAGTATCAAAAGTCTTACTAAAATCCAGAAAATCTTCATCCACTAGGGGAGGTGACCTTACAGAAAGTATAACTAGTTAAACAGGACTTTCCTTTTGTGAAACCATGTTGGCTGTGCCAAAATGGGTGCAACTGTTCCAAAGAGTGTTTTGGCAAATATACCAGCATTACAATCTTTTAAATATTTAACTTTAGGTTGGGTGGGTTTTTTTCAGATTTTTGTTTTCTATTTAGTTTTCTAAAAATCCTCAGTGTAATTTAACATTGAAGATCTGCAAACTCCTTCTTTGGCCATGGTATAAATAGACTGTATGTAGTTTCATTACCTATTAGAATGGATCAATTCTCTATGGGGATATGTCTGTGATTCTTTAAAAACTGTATATATATATTCTTTTTTTTTTTCCAATAATTTTTAAATGCATATGTGTATACACACAAACACTGAAGTTTAAATATCTGGAGCCAGATGTTGGAATGGTAAATTTCTACATGTTGGTCACAACTGTGTTTGAGAACTGATATGCATGGGATTTGCAATATTCTCCCATTTTCTAGTCTGTAAGAGAAGCAGTTGGGAATGAAGAAGGGAAAAGGTACTTGGGAAATGACATGGGGAAACATGACAGTAGATGGTATTTTTATAAGATCACAGCCTTGCTGCTGTATGTGTGCCTCAGAAACATCACCAAATAAATAGATGTGCACCGGCAAGGACAAGACTTCCTAAATATTTATGAATCAGAATCAGTAATCTAATTCGTGGGTATGAAATATTTCACCAGTACTTCTGCACTGAAGTAGAGACGCAGCTAATCCTGTACTATATGAGGATTTATATATATCTCATACATATACATCATGTGTCTTTTATTAATTTGTTTGGTGCTGCTATAATACTGTTAAAGTTATGTTCCTGATGCCTATAGCCTTCTGATCTTTATTATGAACCATTTACATAAATCTCCTTTTTAAAGCTCATGGAACAATAATAATGGTATCTGCATGACAAGATTAGGAGATTAGAACTTTCTGTTCTGAAAAAGAACACTTTTTTCAGTATTTCCTATGAAACAGAATATAGAACATGTTGGGCTGAACAAAATGGTTAATTTACTTATGTTCAAAATATTAAAACTTTAATGTTTTAATTGTAAAGACCTATTTTCAGTATAAGGAAGAATGCCTTTGGTATCAATGAAGTAAAAATGTTTATTTGTTTTTAAGCAAAAAATTATAAAATTAATGAAGGAGAGAAAAAAATACACTAAAAGAAGAAGCAATTGTGGTCCACATAATTTCCCTTCTCAAGGGAAGTTTATTAACCTTCTAAAATACATGCTGTTACATGTAACTCAGTGATTTGACTTTATTTATTTTTTGATTTAGCCATGTTAATGCAAAGCAAATACTTTCTGGCAGTTCTGTGGTGTAGCTTTTTTGTCAGTCATTTAAGTATGTAAATAACACTACTAATTTCTTGCAACCAGATATAGTAGAAACCTTGCATGAAACTAACCTGTGCTTAACAGTATGTCTGATTTTTAGAATTCAGAAATCTAAATTGCTAAATAAGGAATTATAATTCCATTTACAAATAATTTATTTGATTTAGGAATTGATAGAATTGTGTCTGTTGTCATTAATTCTGTATGAATATTGATAAGTTAGCTATGGTGAATTGGCTCTATTGGACTGGTTGCTTTTTGACATAAAGTTTTATAAACCCACTGGTTATCATCCTGCAGATGGTAACTAATGGAGGGAGTAAAAATATTTACGCAGTAAACAGATGGTGAAAAATAATTTGCATTGCAGTATACTTCCCTTGACATATTAGGTTATGGTCACATGATTAGAAGTGATCAATTATGTGGTTTGGCAAGGTATTGCTTATAGCTGAGCCATAGTTGATCATGTGCAGTCTAATCCAACACCAATTTCCTAACTAACATGGAGATGTTTAGATATCAGTTGTTGTTAAAATTGTATCATATGACGATGACCTTGCTTTTGGCCTGGTATTTCCGTGTTGTGGGTATTTCTCTTTCTGTGTTACAGACATGAGATGCTCTGCATCTCTCTGGTTCTCTACCAGAATGATGACCCCTGTAGTAATTCTGGGAAATAGAAGTGTCAAATTGAAAGCTCAGTCCTAGAAATGTATCTGTCAAAAACAAAGCAATGTTAATATGAAAGACAGTTATCAGCCTGTTTGTTTAAGGGGATAGATACAACAATATTATCTGCAGTCTCATTAACATCTTTTATTTAGTGGATCATTCTTTGCTAAGTTCTTGGTACAGAACTTGATTTGCATGAGGCATGCAACACTATGGTTGGGTTTTATTTCATTGAAGTGCTGAAAGTTGGTTAAACATCACTGATTACACACACATGAAAATCTACACAAAGCATTTAATTTTAACTTGAGCATCAGAACAACGCTAAATCCTTTCAGTAAGCCCTAATACCACCAGTAGCAGATGGAGCCAAGTGGCACCAGGAGTTTCTTGAATTTTCCTGTACCCTCTATAGACTAGCGGCTGCTCATTAAGATACTTCACTAAAGTCAGCCTCTTTACCTCTAGTTTTACAGAGATTAGATGAAAAATAATACAAAAGCATTTGCCATAAAAGGCAATTAGAGCTGTTACCCAATCTTTGGCAGTATAAAATGCAGGTTAATATAGTCATGCATTTCTTGATGGCAATGTTATGGTTTCAGTAAAATGGATTTTCATGCTATAAACAACTTATTAGAGAGCATTATAAAAAATAATAGATTAATTTTTTTTTAATGCACAGTTTGTATCATATCTAGTATTTTTTAGGAGGTTTCTCTGCTTAGAACTTGCTCATTGGCAATCAACTAACTAAACTTACACATAAAAGCTACCAACATAGAAAGATTTTTTTTTCCCTTATAGATGTAATTTAATGAGCTTTGCTAGATACAATTTTCTGATTAAAGTAAAGCTGATTAAGAAGTAAATTAAAAGTAAACTCTATATGATTGTTTTATATTGTAATGTCTTTAATCACCGAAGTCATATCAGTTGGATACATGTTTGCATTACACTGTCATGCCTACCATGATACTAGTGTATTTCTGATTGCATGCACCACCGAGGGCCTCAGCTGGTCTGCAGAACTGCTGAAGCTGGATTATGGTAATGAAATTCACACATGAGCATTATTAAAAACACAGTCTGAGTCAAATTATAGTTTTTAATTTTTGTTCTGGGAAATCAGTATTCTTAATCAGCAGGGTTCCAGGTTCTTTCATTGTTCTTTGATTTAAGAGAAAGATATCAAAGTTGTGTAATATTTTTTTGAAACCTTTGGTTTGAGGAAGGTAAATTACTTTTAATCTTCATAGGCTGTCACTTAAGACATATAATTTGTTTGTCTCTTTTAAGCATAAAAAGCAACTGAAACAGCTGCACTCTCATTCAGAGCTCGGTATTCTCCAAATCTTTATCAATAATTTAAAAGAGCCCACACACTGTGAGAAAACCTTATATGTCAGAATTAATTGTTCTTGTGCCAGTCACTGTGAGATTAGAGCTGCTTGTTGTACAGTAGGACACATCTATCTGTAACATACGACTGTGCATGCTAAAATCAAGTTAAGCATTGTTCTGACCAAGCTAAACTTATGTCAGAAAGTGTGCAAATGCACACTTGTAGTCATGAGAAACCAGTAGGAATCTGTATACTTCAAACAGCTAGTCGTTGTTTTGTCTTCCTGTAATTTAATGATAACTGTGTGTGCAGCCAGTTCCTCAGCTGGCATCTTAAATCATTTTAGTTGTCTTAACTTCACTGAAACAATGCCACTTATACCACCAAAGCATTAGGTCTTAGCGCGTGTTAGATAAGATCTGCTGGAAAATAGAGCTGAACTAAATTGTGTTTTTTAAAGGAACATTTCTCTAAGCACTTAAACTTGCCTTAGGGTTACCAGAGCAAGCAAAAGGAAAAAAACAAAACTAACCAAACAAAACCATCACATGATCTAGCATAGAATAAAACTTAAACTCCTTCTAGGTCTACTAGACAGTAGCTCAATGTAACATCAGAGTGCCTGATACAATCTTCTGCTTCTCTGTCTCAGCTTGATTTCTCTAACACATCAGCTTCCTCCATATCTTTGTGTCCTGTGCCAATGCCTCTGTCAGTGTTGGGACAGACATTGAGGCCACACAGATCTTAGATGAGCATTGAAGAAATACGGAAGTTCTTTTGAAAAGCTGCTTTTGAGGTTTTTGTTTTACAATTACCAGAAGGTTGATCCTGTCTTGTCTCTTGTAGAGGAAGCTTAGTCTGAAAGGAAAATATTTTCTTAGCAGTTGCCTGCCCCAGCCAGGCTATGGTAGGACTGCAGGGAACACTCTCTTCATCGAACTGCTAAAGCTGACATTGCAGACCAAATATTCCTTTTTCAGAATTCTTAGAATTTTCCTTTACTGTCAAATCAAATATTAAGTCATGTATCGTATTCTGTATTTATGTCATAAGATAGGAAGTCTAAAGACAGTGACCCTCTCCTTCCATGGCTTATAGTCATTGCAATCCTTAAATTAAAAAAATAGATTCCTGTAGACTTTTTCTAACATACTGGTACATTCTCTAAAACTCTTGTTTCATGGAAGACCTTAGCACGTCTGTTTTATGGTGGAGGTTAAATAAAATAGGCATTGTTCAAAATGTATTTTAACATATTTACAGCTTCTATGGTCTGTTCTTGATAAGGAAATTGAAGGAAAAGAGGAGAGAAGGGAGAGAGCTGGGTGGATACAAGAGTGAATTTCGGGGGTGGAGCGGGGTGTAGGAAAAGTACCACAGCACAGAATAGAAACAATAGCGGGGATGGTGGTGGTAAGCTTGCATATTCAGCTCTATCAGTGACCCAGGAGCCAGAGTGAATGAGGCTCAGGAGCTCTGAGACCAGCTTACTCTATGGTGATTTCAATTTTTCATTGTGTTTGACAGTTTTGAGGCTGAGCTTTGTTACAGTCTAGAAGTTTACAGCACAGAGTTGGAAAGATGAAATCTTCCAGCAATATGAAAAAGACATTCCGAAGGAAATGAGTGAGGAATTGAAAGAGCCAGGTTTGGGAGCTTTTTGTTAGATAGTTGCAATAAATTATTCTTTTGTGATACAGTCAAATGAAATATGTACACAGAATTCTTAGAACTTCCAAATATAAACAAATAATTATACTTTCCTTTAACTTAGTATGAAAAAGCTGTCAGGATAGCTTTTGATGCATACAATTGCACAGTGTAGCTACCAGACACTACTGAAGTTAGATATACATTTTTACTTTATTTTACTAATTTGAAGTTTTGACTTCTCTGTCACTTTATGACAAATGGAAGTATTTAAAAATAGTCTCTGGCTTTCTTGTAGCTTTTCAGTTTATTTTTTTTTTATAAAGGAACTATACTATCTTTGTGAATAACCTTTTTAGTATAGGAAATAGTCTCAGTGTTCAGAGGCAACAAAGAGAGTGTCATTCTAGCAATTATGTGCTGTTTGCTACAATTATAGCCCTCAACCGGTAATTCAATCTGTGTGGGCAGACCATACATCCATGTGAAACTCCTTTGACTTAATGGGTTTTACATTGGTATAAAGACCAATTTGCATGTCTTAAATTATAAAGTCAGGCTAATGTGCATACCCCATAAGCATTTAAGGAGATATTCCTAAACTATGACAAGCTTAGAATTTGTACTAAAATGAGTAATAAGTCTGTGTTTATCATCTGTATATTTGCTCAGCAATACTGAAATTGTAGAACTCACTGCCACAGGTTTTTGTGGAGGCAGAGTATGAATTAGCATTAGACAATTTCATAGAGGAAAAGTCCATCAGGGCTGTAGAGCCTCTCAATCAGGCTTTATAGGAAGCTCACTAACTGCTGATAATTAGAGTCTGTGAGGATATATCCAGACATGATTATTTTGTGTTTGTTCTCTTTATGAAATCCACTGTCCTTACAGGACACTACCATATTTCAGCTGTTGTGAAAATAAAATTATCAGCCTCCTGGAAGAAGATAGGGATAAAGAAACTGCACACAACTTGTCCAGGAAAGGGGAGCAAGACATGAAAAAAGGAAGATGAGTGAAGTTCAAAGGATCTAAAATTTTAAGTAGGAACCAGAATGGAATGCTGTTGAAATACAGTATTGGACTTGATGGGTGTTGATCTTGTCTTCTGTGACTTTTCATTGAAATAATGCAAGCAAAAAAAAATAAATGTGGGGAAAGATTATTTTATTGTTACATTTCATTTTCAAAATTACTAATTTTTTCAGAGGTCTCAAATTCCTCACAACATTTTCTTGAAGTACTGTTGGGACCTTATCACCTGAAAAGACAGTAAGAGGCTCAGTTGTGTTTTCAAGCAGCTATTTGAAATCAAAAGAGATGCTGTGTATTATTTGTACTAGTATTTGTACTTTACCATCTGCTTGGAAGCTTTAATCATGAATGCGTGGTAGATAACAGAGTTTATGTGTACTTACATTGTATATACCAACAAGCCAAGGTACATCTGCAATAATGGAAAATGTTTATTGTTTAAAGTGCAAATAAAGAGTTACTAAAATAGGTAGCCTTTTATTTTGTCTTCTATAATCATGTGTTTTAAAGTAAAATCTGAATGCCATCAGCCAAAACAGTTATTGCAAAGCATACAGGCACAGTTCTGAATAGTTGGGGGATTGCATGTGTGTATCAACAGCTTACTGGAGGCTGACTGCAGTCTATAATTATCTGAGGCTGAAATTCTGAATCTATCATTCTTTATCATTTGCTATCATGTAAAATAGGTGACTTGCACATTACTTCTTTAAATAACTGAGTTGCTCTATTACTGCAGTAGTCATGTATCTCTAGGTCAGACCAGCAAATTAAAATGGCAGTTGTTGCAGTATATAATGCCATCCCAGAATCATAAGAACCATAAGCCATTGCTCATATTTTTGTGTTGGCAGAGTTTGCATTATTGGTAAAGTAGAAAGGAAAATTAAGTACCAAATTGGAAACATACTGCTTGAAAATGCAGACCAAAGTAGTAACAGGTCTGGAAATAGTATCTCAAGCTCTGATTCAAAGTCAGGTACTGTGAGGACTTGAGCATACTTTCATCCAAACCCAAGCCGAAGACAAAGTTGGAATTTTAAAGGCTTTCCATTGGTTTAATAAATTAGAGTTTAAATATCTTTTAAATTATTTTTTATCTCTTCCTGTTGTTCCATTTTTGCTTTACCTATTCAGACTTTTCTGAAAAATGTAACAATTTTTCAGAGAAACCTACAAGCTCGTTTAATCACATTCTGTTTTTAACAAAAGTAAAGAATGACCCAATTCTCTACTTTTCAGGATTAATAACTACCTTCTTTTGATTATATTTGAAGTATTATCTCTGACACCTAATGGAATGCTAGACACGAACAAAAAATGAGTATGGTATGACTTAAATTAAATTCTTCCACTTCCTGCCACCCACTGTTGATGGTCATATTAATGTTTTTGGAAACAACAAAACAGGAAATACTTAGGCTAGTGTGAAAAGCAAGGAAAGCACAATATACTTTGCAAACCTCAGAATCGATTCCTAAGCAGCAGATTTTTGTCAGTCTCATTCTAATTAATTTTGTTAAACATATCAGAGACACTTGTTCCTCTGCATGCTATCATGAAACTGCTTGATTTCCTTTTACTAATTTTTTTATGTCACTTTGGGAAAATAGGTTAGCAGTGGGATGCCTACACTGAAGTGCATAAGTGATCTTCTTTAGTTACACAAATCTATTTTTGTGCTATATTGATAGCAAGGAACTTAAACTGTGCTATGAAGAAATTATAGTACCATTTTTCTTGATATAGTCATATTTTCAGAATCTGATTTTGTGATGCCGAAGGTCCTATTATGCTCAGCTTGTCAAAATCTTTACACATCCCCTAAACCCTCTTATACTCAAAGTAATAATCTCAGTAGAATGGAAGCACTTTTCATGGCAATGTTTGGCCTCTCAAGATTTTATGAAGTGCAAGAAATGTACTAACTTACCTTAATTTTATGGAGTACACAAGCCCCTTTAAAATGAAATGGCATTAGACTGGTGCAAAGTGCAAGATCAATAAGGGGAACCATTAAAATCTATCCATCTCAGCTTTTGGAACAAGACAAATAAAAATACAGTTCCATGAATATTTGAAAGTAATATTCTGCTTACAGTCATGATGTGTCACTTTAAGCCACCACAAAGATACAGCAAGCACAGCTAAGAAGTATTCTCTACTTTATTAATCCAGCAAACTAGTGGCCATCTTGACATTGGAGCAGTGTAGTTGTGGGAGTGATCATAGGGAATGCTTGTGTAAGTGGCTGATATCTTGCAGATCCAAGAAGGGACAGAATATGGTATAAGCAAAACAGGAAGTCTCTAAAGGAAGGTAAAGGAAAGACAAGTTTGAATATGCCTAGAAGTTATAATGATCCAAATGAGTCATTCAGGGTCTAAGCCCTGCTCTCCCCCTCCCCCCAGTTAGCATAGTATTCAGGAACCAAAATGCAAGAATTATTTTTTATTTCATTATGACATATATATATCCTACAATAACAGTACCAGAAACCAGACACATTCATTTTTACACAAATTTACATAAAACAGACAAAACTGCAAATGAACTCAGTCTTTTCTCTGAAGAGCTGGTGGCCTAAAACAGGACCACGCACAAAATCACAGTACAATGGAATGGTTTCCTAAAACCACTCAGCAGAGAGCAGCACAGGTAGAATCCAAGCTCTCTGGCTCTCACATGAGTTAACAGACCTATAGGCCATCCTTCTGTAGCAACCCCTAGCAAAACTGAAGAAATAGCATGCTAATGAGAAAAGACATTTCATTGTAATTTATTTAAAAGAAATAAAAAAGGAACCACAAAAAAAGGAGGATTTTTACACTTGTATCTCTACATCAGCAGCTGATTTCAAGCTCCATCGAGGCTATAGAAGGAACAAAGCTGTTTCAAACAGCTGCTTTTCAAACAACTAAATTCATTTCCTGATCAGAGCTGAATTTTAAAGCTCTTAAAACATCAACTTCCATCTGAAAATGAGGGTAGGAACAGCCAAGAAATTAAATGATTTACTACCAAACCATTTTTATTAGCAATATGCCTCCCCACTGGCAATGCAACTTACAAGCCTGGAGCAATTCACTTTTATTCTGTAATGGGTTCCTTCCATGGCCTTCACTCAGAACAGCCAAGAGCAACAGAAGGAGCTTGTGCCTGACCTTTACTCCTAATAGGAAAGAGATAAAGCTATAGCAGTGGTTTCTTGCAGCAGTTTTACAACATACTGCAACAGCTCATTACATATGGCAGGCTGACCTATATATCGAATAGGTCAGCCTTTCAGGCAACCTGTCTTCAGCCTTCCAAAATGTCCCATCAGCCTCTCCTTGCCATCTCTTGCTCTGCTTTGTTTCTTATGTTGTTGTATGTTTTTCTGCAGACATACTATGGTATTCTCTTGTGAGCAACTTTCTGTGTCTTTTACATCTGCTGTACAGTGATATCACCCCAATTTCTCTTTTCTGGTTTCACTTTTACCACCAATTAGGGAAGATGTTCTTCCTCATTCTCGGAGATGCAGTGCTGCTCCTACAGAAGTACAATGGTTGCACTTCCATTCTGGAGAGAAAGATGACCTACAGATGAAGCATAGATCATACATTAATTTGGCTGGTTTGTATTTGGTAGTATTCACAAGAGGATGAGGGAGGGAAGAGGGAAGAGGAGGCATTTTTCAGGATCATATTGAAACCAATTTTTTTTTTCAAAATTTTAAGATGACTTGGTGTTACTCTTAGCAAGCAAAGATTTAGTGAAATTGTGGTGGGTTGACTTTGGTTGCATTCCAGGTATGCACAAAAATATCGTTCCTGTCTCCACAGGACAGAGAGGGAAGAAAAATAAGAACAAAAACTCATGGGTTAAGGTAGAGGTTGTTTAATAAAGCAAGAGGCCATGCATGGAAGAAAAGGAAAAAAAAAAGAATTTATTCTCAACTTGCCATCAGCAGGCAATGTCTGGCCACTTCCCAGGAAGCAGGGCTTCAGTATGTGTAGTGATTTCTCCAGAAGACAAATGTCATAAAAAATAAATTCCCCTCCCTCCTTCTTTGTCCTAGCTTTTTATTGCTGAGCAGACATATGGTGTGGAATATCCCTTTGGTCAGTTTGGGGCAGCTGTCCTGGCTGTGTCCATCTCCCAAGATCCTGCCCACCCCAGGCTAACCAGCAATACAAAGCACAGCACTAGAGAGCTACTGTGGGAACAGTAACTCCATGTCAGCCAGACCCAATACAAAGTATTACTCTTGTTTTCCACTGAAGTACAGTGTCTGATGAAAAAGCATGTCAGAACGCATCATAGTATCATTTAGGTTGGAAAGGAATTTTAAGATCAAGCCCAGCCATTAACTTAGCACTGCAAAGCCCACCACTAAACCATCTCCTTAAGTACCATGTCTCCATGTATTAAAATACCACTAGGGACGGTGTACCACCACTTCCCTGGGCAGCTAGTTCTAATGCTTGACAACTTTTTCAGTGAAGAAATTTTGCCTGATAGCCAATCTAAATCTCTGCTGGTGCAACTTGAAGCATTTAGCACTAGAGCCTCCTGTTTGTGGACTGTGTAAGCAAACTTCTGTGTTTCCTCAGCTACATTGTACATGTCTCAGCACTTTAAGCATTGCAATCAAAAGGCCTGAAGGCTGAGATTTTGTTGGTTAAAATACCTCCTGTCTCAGGATCTTGTTAACTGCATGAGTAGTGTGTGTGTGTGTCTCTCTCGTGAAGTAGTGTCTCTGTGTAGCAAGAAGTGCCCTCAGAATAGTAGTACAGTAATGTAGGAATTTTCAGAATATTTTGATTAGGTATTGGACATTCCTTCATAAAGAGACAGGAGAAGACTTAGAAAATAAAAGTAACACTTCATTTAGCTGGACCATGTATGTGGGAGTGAAACAGAACAGAGAAGAAAGCATGTTCAGTTTCATGACAAACTTTTCTCTCTTCTAGGCCCCCTCAGAGTTGTGTTCTTTGGAATACTTTAGTATTTATTTTGTAAATTATTAGAGTGCAACTCCAGTATCCTGACTTTTACCACTAAGACTTTACTTCTTGTCTGTGGACAAAAATATTATCTGGGATATATTACACACACTGATGTGTGACTGAAACTTCTGAGATACCACAGTTACTGAATTTACATTTAGACACATTTTAGCAGAGAGTTAGCTTGCCACACTTCTTTTTTTTTTTTTTTAAACAGCCCTGGTAGACAATTGTCTCTAGCCAGCACATACAAGTTAAGGACAGATGGGAACTTGGCCTGCAGCCACTTTATTGACCTGAAAAGGAAGATACTTTTCAAAGCTTAACTGTTTAAATAGTAACACTGTAAACAAGAAGCAAGCTTCTTTCCACCCACCTTTCTCTTCTCTTCTCCCCTCCCCTCCATCTCATCCCCACCTCACCCCCCACACGGCCTGCCTGCCTGTTAAAAAACTGAGGTTGTCAATGTCCAAAGCTGTTAATGCTAAGATACAAGGTAAATAGAAAAGTCAAGAGCTTTGAGTTTATGATCAAACTTGTATTCACATTAATAGCATTTCCTATCTTTGTTTTTCTGATTAAATATATAAATATAAACACAGAGCTGACAAAAGTCAGATCAAGTCGATTGCATAAGCATTTCACTCACCACATCAAAGCTGTAAGTAGACATGCAGCTACTCGGCATGTATTTTCCATGCTTCTGTGATGAAGATGAGTGTAGAAGTAGCAACTGAGATGATGAACAGAAGCTAGAAGAAATGAAGGAGACTAGCAGGATAGACGGCTCCAAGGCAGAATCTTCTCCACCCCAATTTCTCATTTACCTGTCTGCATTCCACATCCTTTTGACCAAATCCCCAAATAAATCCCATTTAAGCTCTATCTGAATAACTCTGCTTCAAAGCAGATTGCTTACAGAAACCTTGAATTCATCCATGCCTTATAGATTTGTATTGTAGAAAATATACCCACAGTATAGATACTGAGGTAACACCAAGAGCCCCTATCAAATGTGTTACACTGTACCTGAACATTTTTACATAGTATTATGTTTCTTGCTTCCAGGTCTTTGGTCATATGTTGTATGATGTTTTTGGGGCTTTCACAATCTGAGGGAGGTAACCAGGGATGCTTAGTAGTTTCCCACCAGTGGAAACTATTGTCCCATTTTTCCAAGATACCATGAATTCTTATTTAACTCCCTCAAGCTGCGGGAGCCTATGCAGCTTTATACCCAGTACTGGATTGAGATAAATAATAATAATACCAGCATTTGACATAGCAAATAGAGGATATTTGTTCATTGGAAAGGCCTTTGTGATGCCTAAACAACGATTCTTCTGTAGAGATGGAAAATATGTTTTATCTATCCAGAAAAATAATTCAGAAGGTCTAAAATATGAAAACTTAGGAAGGCTAGAACTGCAGTGACTCATTTGACTCTGTGATCTGGAAAAGATAATGCTTCTTAACTGTTCCTGCAGTAGGATAATGCATAACAAATACAATAGCAGTGTTTCTGCTTATTTACATCCCTAAATATGACTCAGCATGTATAAATACAAGGTGATTCAACAGAATTTATTTTTCATCTGGTCTCTGGTATCCCAGTGAAGAACACTGTACAGAAGCTAACAGTTAACAGCCAAAGCACCACAAGCTGTATATCGTCAGGGCCTTTTTTTCTTAAAAACCCATTTACATTTGAATTACTAATAGTGTTTTGCTTTTATTTTTCTTTTTTTTTTTTCATATATATAACATTTATTTCTAACAACTAAAGGGAAAATGATCAACAAAGTGGCTGATCCATAAAAATGAAGGTAGTTTGGTTCAAGCTAGTCAGTGCATGAAAGCAAACAGCTGTTTGACTTCAGGAGATTGGTGCCTGCAGACCCATCTCTTGAAAGATCATGAAGAGCTGCAACTACTGGCAGCTGGAAAGAGGCAGGATGTAGGCTAGGGCAGACTTTGCATGGAGTTTGAAAGGCGGTTTTGGGTATTCATACAGATTTGGGGGATTGATATACTGAATATAGATAGATAGTGTGAATCTCATTAGCCTTCAGATTTCATCTCAAAAACTTGAGATCATTCAAAGTTCATCCACTTGGCGCTGCCCATATCAGGACACCTCTAGGAACCGAGTACGCTCTGTAAGCAAGAGATACCAAAGATCTCAACTGAGATGCTTAGAAGCAAAAGAACTTTAGCATTCCTTTATGTGCAAGCCCACTTTTTGTAAGCATGACGTAATTCAGTGTAATCTTGAAGCTTTTACATCATCTACATTCAAATAAATACAAGCCTTATGGCCAAGATAATATTACAATGTAATTAGACTCTATAGTCTTGAAATAAGCCCTCATTTTAAATGCACTATTACTGAAAAGCTATTTACACAGCAGATGTTGTCAAGATATCTGCTACTTTTCCATTCCTTTGGTGCTTAGATACTGGATGGATCTAAACCATGACAGTCCACTAGCCTTACACTGACTGTACTAGTTTGTAGACATGCAGACATAAACTTTCCCCAAGCTATTCATAATGCTAACAGAAAACCTTTATATTGCAATAAAATGGATGTAATGTTCAAGTATTTTCTGAAAATGTTGCCTTTTTCTTTGCATTTAAACAGATCCTTACTGATCTCACCTGCTCCAGTCCCCAGCCAAAAATATTTGTTGTAGCTCACTATTGGTTTATTTGGCTCAGGAGTAGTAATCAAGTGTTTCAGTTATACTTAGTGAATAGGGTAAATAGTCCCTGTAGTTGTTCATTAAAACCTCCATGATGTATGCATCAATTACCAAACAGCTTGAACAAAACAGAGGTAAATTAACTTTCTTAAATGCACTGTCATAGCCAAAAGGAGTGTAAAGCATTAAAAGTGATTTCATGGCTTAAAGTTCATCCAAAGTACTATTAGCTTTAAGTCCAATTTTCAGCTGTCAAGGGGAATATTTACAATAGTAATTTCAGATCATTATCTTAACATTTCAATGCAAATAGCCACAATTTAATTCATTATTACTCACATTACATCTTTATTTTGCCACCAACTGGTGGCTGACATTTCCCAAGCTACTAAGAAGAAATGCTAATTAGACTGGTATGCACTCTTACCCTTTCTTAATTTCATCATGTTTGTTCTTCAGTGGCATGAAGCATTTCCCTCCTTCTGGTCAACCATTGTGTTTTATCCTCTCTATCTCCTCAGTGGTCCAGTGGGCAAATTGAAATAGAGATAGGGCAAGTAAAATAATTGCCTGCTTTCTGTCTTTTTGGTAAAGTATCTAAGAATATTTGTGCTAGTGTGACAAAAATGACCCCTTTCCCTCAGCCCACCCACCCAACTTAATTTAGAAAATCTGAAGTGATCTCTGGAGTGGAATACTATATGCATTAATATGCAAATGAACTGCCAAGAAAGTTCAGATTTGCATTTAGACTGGACAAAGAGGAAGGAAATGGCTTTCTCATGCTGTTCCCTTGCATCACCACAATTTCACAAATTACTAATCCCAGAAATGATGCCAGAAGGGACTTTCTCACTACATTTCATTCATGCTCAGATGAGTTTGATTCATCTCAATGTGCCTGGCATTTTACAGTAAACCTGCAAATTTAAAGTGCAAGCAGAAACTCGGCAGCTTTATGAAGAATCAAATGTGTTTGAAATAAACACAATTGGTAAGCATCAAATAAAAGATTCCCTCCTGCTAAAGGCTAAAATAGGCAGGGGGGTAAATTAATCTTAGGAAAGTTTCCCCAAGAATTAGCAATTATGCCAGTGAAACTATCTTCTGTCCATTAATAATAATATTATACCAGCCTCCATGTGTGCCACAAATAAAAGATTTAGCAAGTGACTGCCAAAATTATTGAGGGGAAAGGGAAAAGGAACTTTTAAGGCAAAGCAGTATAGTTTGCAGATAGAGTTTAATCCTTCTTCTCCTGATTTGCAAGATACAGTTTAGACAGTTCACAACATTTGGAATAATTCCTGGGGTTAAATTTCAGGTCCTTGCAAATACATTGTTTTCCACCCTTTTGGATAACATCCCTCCGAATTTTACAGTATTTTTTGACAGCTATTTTCCTGAAGACTTTATGTCTAATACCTGTTTTAATCAGGGGAACATTGATTAATTCACTTTTTTACCAAGTGAGTCAGTGTTTCTGTATCTGAAAACAGACTAGCTTTCAGTAGCATAGGTGCCCCGATAGGCAGGTACTTTTAAAAAATAGGTATAATGTTGAAAAAGTACCTGCCCTGGGGCATCAACAAATAGGAATTTCAAGATCAGTTTTATGTTTGCTTCTTAATCTTTCTGGGGGATTTTTTCTCCTCCCAGCTACTGTGGCAAAGAAAATACTGTAAGTCATCACATTTCTGTTTGCCAACATTTATTTGCCCTTTGGTCTAAATGTGTACAGTGGGAGGGTAATAGGGCAGTGCCTTTTACTGTTGGGGATACATTTTGCTGTGTGTGTTTTCAGATGACTAGAAATGAAGCATTAATATTTTTCCATTGGAGAAATGCAACGAAGTTTTTCTATGTCAAAGACATTTTTCCCCTTCTCCCACTGCATCCTTCTGTCCTCCTCTGAACTTTCCCTTTTGGCTGTCTTCTAAGTGAATAAAGGGGCATTTTATTACAAGAATAATCTATTCATTTTAAAACCTTCCCCCTCTCTCCACATGAGAAGAAGGCAGACCATTGCAGCTTTCACAGTTTTTAAAATACTGTGCAGCACAGCTGGTTAAATTTTTCCTGCCATGCCTTCCTAAGACATTTTGTGTACAGACATCTCCATTTCAACCTCCCACTTATATCCAGCAGACTTATTTTTAGGACTTTGATTAAGTCCCATTGTTGTCTGTTGCCTAAACTGAAGAATTGTTATAAGTATTTTCTAAAATGCAAATGGGCACAGAGTCTGCTAAATACATTTTTGAAGTGAGGATAGAGCAGCACTCCAGGAGCAGGTATTGGGATTTGGTGGCCGTGGCACTATAGCGAAACCCAATCTGACACAGGTACTCATGCTGATTTAGAAGTGGGAAAAGCCATGTGTGTGAGACACTGATCATCTGAGTCAGAATCTCAGTGCTTCCCTAAATCAGCAGCATTATCTTAGTATTCCAAAATTAACTTAACAAATATCCAGACGTAGCAGACCAAGAAGAGCACCCTGACCCTGATTTGCCATCCGCTTGCCTCTTGCGTCATTAAGCTGAAGCCGTACTCACTCAGTGCCCAGGTAATCTGCAGTTTTCCCTAATACAGGTTTATACTTCTGTTTTCCATAGGCATACATTGCACAGGAGGATGACAGGCCCAGCTGCCCTATCTAGTTGGGGATTATTTTTTTTAGTCAGTTTTACAGTACCATGCGATTTGTGTTTCCCATGCTGATATTGCATTTCTTAGTATCTCTCTGATTTCCTGTGTATCTGATTTGTGGTCCTCTGTAGATGGTCCACTATGACTTATTGTCTTTCTGTGCTATTCTTACTGTTGCCAAGCATCCTTTCTCTTGTTTTTAGACCAAGCAATATTTTTATTCAGGGACTGTCTGTTACACAATTTTTGTTGGTTTTCTTTTGCTTTCTGATGAAGAATGGAGTTCTTTCAAGTGTTTCCAGTGCTGTCCATGAAAGACAACTGAACTACAAGACAGCTGGTAGTTTGGTGATAGGTGTATGTTTTGTGTAAAAATTATTCCAAGTTTTTTTTCATCTCTGAGGTGATGAAAAAGAAACCATTAAAGAAACACAACACTTGCAACAGTTCAAGTAAGAGCGAAAGACATAAAAAATTTCACCCAAGCACTATCATGAATGTGTCTTGTTAGCATCCCACCAGTATTAGCCTGTTTAATGAACCTCATTAATGACCCTTTCCTTTCCTGTCCTCATTTGGAAAGGGGCTTTGGCATTTTCTGTGTTATAAGATTGTTCACACTGTTAATTAAGGAGAATTAAGTAAAAGTGCAAATGCTATTTATGCTAATCAAAATACATTTTAAAAAGTATGCTCTTGATCTCTAGTTATGGCAGAGAAATTTGTGAGTTTGGGTTAGAGATCTAGTAGTCTTAAAATACTGCAAGTCTGTACCAGAATTATGGCTATCCACTGTATGATTGCCCTTCTCCTGTGCACAGAGGAATTTAGTGCATTTTAACTTCATGTTTCTTAGAAATTTTTTGAGTTTTTATTTAGATGCCAGTAGTGAGATAGAAATTGATGACAGTCTTCATGCAGATCAAAGAAACAAAACCACTTGTCAGCTTCTGTTATTTCCTATCTAAATTGTTTCTGTGGTGTTTTGTGGGTTTTTTTAATAGGTTGAAAAATTCCAAGGGAACTTTTAGGTACATGTTCAAAGCCTCATATCACCCTGGTTCTATTGATTAGTCACCCATGTCACTGAGGACCAGGATTTCACTACAGTGTTTTGATTGTATTTCTGATTGCTTTATCAAACTCTTAAAATTTCAGGAACCAATAAGAAGTAAAACGCTTGAGTCATAGCCTGGAAACCTCGTTAAATCTCTGTGTTTAGAAACTCTGGAAATCAGACTTACAGTGGGAATCTTTGGCCTTAACCTGATGGTAGTTTCTGTAATAGCTGACTGTGTTGCATAATTAGTTCTGGAGTATGTTGACTGTGCCCCAGTGAAAGGCCAAAAGTGATGGGTAGAAGTACCCTTCCTCTCAGGAATGAAAGCACACTAAGGATAGTTGCCAGTACAGAAAAGGCTGGCATCCTCATGCATCAGCCTTTCTGCTCTAACCGGAGGGGAAAGGCTCAGTTTGACTAATGACTAAATAAAACAAGGAAAATAAGTTGGGGTTTTGTTTTGATTTGTTTTGTATTTTAAATATATCAGAATAACCAAGGTAGTACAAAGTAAGAGCAGATGTGGAAGATTGTGGGTAAGCAGAAGGCTTTAACATTAACACATTAGTTTCCAAACTTTTTGTCTTTCACTTTTGTTCCTATGCAGATTTGTTCATTCCTGCTACCTTCTTCCCAATGGCAATTAATATTCATGCCAATTATTTTCCTTTTTTTTCATTCCTTGCCAACCCAACTGGGTCCACCCATGCCTTTTAGGAAGACACTGTTGATACTTACAATGAAATGTGCATCCACCTGAGGCTTAAAGTGTAGGTGCGATTGCAGTAGAACAGTAATAAAAATACTGTATCTCTCAGTAGCGTAGTACCATCCTGCACAGCACAAGGTTTGTAACAGTTAAAGATGATGTCTGTGTCTCCCGCATCCTCACCATGAGTGACCACCTCAAAAACCTCTTTGACAGCCTGCATTTGGAATGCAAAGCATAAATCTTTGTGCCTGATCCAGATATCTGGCAACTGTCTATCTATGTGTTAGGAGAAGGTGAAAGGTAGTTCTGTGGCTTTGTTTGCCTGTCTCCCCTTCCTTCTGAACCTCCAAGGAAAAGAATAATTAATGCTTTCATTTGTTTTATCCTTTCTGTAATTCTGCTCCCACAGTGTTGCTGTTTGGCTTCCTCTGCCCTTTTTCTCTTACCCCCACTCATAGCACATGCTGTACCAAACTCAGCCCCAGCACAGTATTCTACTTCTGTGAGATGTCATCTGACATATGTTCCTCAGGATTGTCAGCCGTATTTATAATGTAGATTCGCTCCACCGTTCTGGTGCAGTTAAGAAATTGCAGTACTCCCTTGAGCTCAGAAAGTCTCTCTGTCACAATTAAGAGATCTAGTAAACAATTAATGATGGTGCTAAATGAATTGCCATGCTCTGATAGAAGGCTTCTGTGAAAATGTGTAAAGGTGAGGACAGAGAAAGTACGTAAAGTGTGATCACATTTCTGAAACCACTCATTATTAATAAAAAGGGAGAAAGAAAATGAAAGCCAATGTGAGAAAATGGTTTTTCTCTTTCAAGTCCCAGAACTACAGGCAGGGAGCCTGAAGTTAAAAAGCCCCCCACCTTTTTGGATTCTTTTTTTTTTTTTAACTTTTGCAAGCCCTGCCCTTCTAGAGCAATGACCAATAGATTATATACAGAACCTGCCCTGTCTTAAAGGCCACATGAATACTATGGCAAACTCTGTCTAGTCATTAATAAGAGTTCTTTCCAGTTGGTTTCTTTTTCTCATTTGATACGGGCATTTTACACTCTTTTTTTCTCTCTGGTATTCTGCATATTTTAAGCTCTAAACAATGTGTGTCATGTAGTACTTTTCTGCAATAGCTTTACTTCTGGATGCTCTTATTTAACACTTAGAGGGATGTTCTTATTTCACAATTAGAGTATCCTTTACTTAATCCACTTTGCAAGTAGGCTAAAAGACTTTGTTGTAACAAAATACAGTTATTGACTATTAGGGACATCCAGAAATAGCAAGACTGACAGAGTCATAAAGCCCAGTTCTCTGTGATGGACTTGGGTGTATGGTTACCATGTCTAAGTGTAGCCCATAGTGACTTTGAAGAACTTTCCAAACTTGCTGCCAGATATGTTAGTAACATGCCAATCTGCAGCAAGTAAGGAGCTGTTGTGTGGGCTGTTAAACTTTATTGCTTTTGACAAGTCCTTTGGGGGTGGCTGCAGCAAACACTAGGAAATGATAACTTTTTCAGGAGTCCCAACATATTCCACAGACTGTGTTAAGCCAAAACCCTTAGTATTCCCACCTAGTAAATTAGTGAGGAATTGCTAGTGCATGTTACATTCATGTCAGAATTTATGCTCAGTAATTTCCTTGTGTAGTCAGGCTCTTAAGGTCAAACTCTCTCTGCTTTCTTGAAAAGCCTTATCTTAAACTTTCTGGTTTGCTGCATAATCAGGCTGATTTTAAGCTTATTTATGGCTTTGCTTTTGGCCTAAGCCTTTCTTAGGCTTTCAGTTTGAAGAAAACAATCCTGATGAGCAGCAGATTAGCATTAACCAGCTTCCCTAAAAGAATGGTTGTTAAATCATTGCAATTTTGTTGTGATTAGTTCCTGCAAATAGTGAATGTCTCTGGGCTAAGCAGTTGTCTCTCCCAGTATGAGGAGTCATTGCCATCCTCTTTTTGATTATGGGAGCCTGAATGATCTTGGCATGTCCTTAGGTGATGCAGTGATTCTTTCTTCCAAGTGCATGTTTTCCTTTCTTTTGCACAGTACAATACCACATGGTGAAGTGCTACAGTCTCCATTATCAGTTCTGAAAGCAGGAGGGTCATGTCCAAGGTTATATAAAGGTTACAATGTCCAAGGTCCCTCTGTGTTTCATGCTCTTAGGTAGGGCTAGGGTTTTCCAGGGTTTTCTGGTACTATAGCTACTTCTGTTGGCTTAAAGATAGGGATGCTGGATCTATTCTCGCATCGCTCCAGTTCTGGGGTTATAGTATCAGTGTTGGCACCATCTTAAAGGAATGGTTGTGTCAAGTCTAGCTTGTGTGAAGAATCATGGAGAATTGCTCTTGGGTACCAACTCTGTCCATAATCATATACTCTGACTCTACTATTTACTTGTACTAGTAAATGGAAAAAGTTGCTTGTTAATTGGGTAGTTTGGAGTCTCTGCATCTATATTTCACTTTTTATGACACAGACAGCTCTTGAGTTTTTTACAGTATCCAGTACCTGCCTTGCTGTAGCAATGTGTTATTAGAGGGGTTTTGTCTGGGGTTTTATTTTGGGGGGGGGATTGTTGGTTTTTATGTGTGTATGCACCTGTGTGTTTGGGCTGGCTTTTTTTTTTTTTTTTTGAGGTTAAAGGCTCTCTAAAAAACCAGGAGTTTTATAGAAAAAAACTTGATTGGTTGGTTTTATCAAGTTGGACTTTCAACCAGTTACTTTAACAGTGCCTGTACTCACCCTGTGCTTTAGTCATGGTATGTATTTTTCTCTATATACACTTCTTTTGACTGTAATGAAATCTGATTCAACAACCTTGCGTTATGTAAGAAAAATTATCTGATCTAAGAGAGTCACTGAGGAAACTGGTGAAGTTCTTCGTAGTCTTCATGAGTTTCTTTAACAGGCACAACAGGGAGTGGAGGATTTCTGGACATCAGTGAGATAAGACATTTATTTATTCCTGCTTAGAGCAGGAGATGTACTTTAAAACCTTGAATTCTAAGGTAACTTTCTCTAAAGAGAGAACTCTGCAGGACATCAGAGTGTCCTCTGCGATCACTGGATTACTCAGTTTTACTTAAAACCTACTGAAAAGGAGAAATATTCAGCACATAATGTCAGTGACAGGGGACATTGTTTCATCTCTCTATTAGAAAAAGGACCAGTTGGCAAGTACATTGTAAGGTATCCTTGCAATAATAATTTTAATATTAAGAAGGGTAGGGTACTAGTGCACTTTCTATTTCA
>VZTU01025249.1:0-17602 GCA_013400835.1 Zapornia atra | reverse complement strand
GTATTGCCAATTAAAGAATGATACTCCTACTCATTCTTTCTGCACTCTCGTTTTTTTGCAGTGCTTTCACCTGTGCCATCTGTGATGTTTGTATTTCTTGATGACCTTTTCAACAGTTTGTTGTTCTTCTTCTTCTGTCCATGTGAGAGAAATGGAAGTCTCCAAGGAAAGCTACTTGAACATATGGCAAGGTACAATATTATACCATGTAAACTGGCATTCATTACTGCCTCTCTGTACTGTTGACTGAATTTATTTTTTTCATTGTTTGTTTGTTTGGCAAAAGGTTTTATTATTAATAACAATTCTAACTTAGGGAAAGAGCTCCCCAAAAGCATGGGCATAAGAAATGTATTTGTGTAGTAGGGCAGAAGCATTTGTGAGTCAGTGGCTTCATACTTGGGGTTATTAAGGCCCAAACTGAGTGGAAGAAGAAAAGTCACAAGATGGGAAGGCTGCCATTAGCTACAGAGTAAAGGGTGTAAATGTCAGGCAGCTTCTCACAAGAAAGGAGTGTTATAGTGTAGGCAGGGAAAAGCTATGCATATCGTGAAGGTAATAAAAAATTCAGCTTGGTGAGATGTGCCACAGGTGTAGTGAAGGGCTGAAAGGTAGACCTAGTATGGGTTAAATGATGGGGCTATTTTTGCAGCTTGTATTTCCTGATGACCTTTTCAACAGCTGCCTGCTTTTGTTCTTCTGGCCATATGAGAGAGTTAGAATTCTCCCAGGGAGACTGCTTGAATGCCTGCCATATCCATCCATTTGTGTGAATTAAAAGGGTATTGTGTGGACATCATAAAAATCAGAGAAGAAATGGGGGCTACTGAATTAAGATGGAAAACAAGTGATGCATTAGCAATTTGTTTTGTTGTCAGAATGAAAAAGAAGTACTGGACAATTTTAAAATCTGTGGATGAACAAACTTTGTAGCACTTTACGTATGTTAGAAGAAAGATGAATGGGCAGGAATCTGATTGACAGGAAGAATCATGAGAAATCCCCAAGGCAGTGGGGAAAGAAAGCAAAAGAATGTTTTTCACTTTGGTGGTGTCATGGTTTAACCCCAGGCGGGTGCCAACTAAGCACCACACAGCTGCTCTCTCACTCCCCTCACAGTGGGATGGCAGAGAAAATTAGAAGAGTAAGAGTGAGAAAACTCAAGGGTTTAGATAAAGACAGTTTAACAGGTGAGAGCAAAAGCCACACATGCAAGAAATATGAAACAAGGAATTCATTCCCCACTTCCCATCTGCAGGAAGGTGTTCAGCCATCTCCAGAAAAGCAGGGCCCCATCACACATAACAGTTACTTGGGAATTCAAATGTTGTAACATCCCCCCTTCCTTCTTCCCCCAGCTTTAGATGCTGAGCATGATGTCATATGGTATGGAATATCCCTCTGGTCAGTTGGAGTCAGCTGTCACAGCTGTGTCCCCTCCCAGATCCTTGTGCACCCCCAGCCTACTCACTGGTGGGGTGAGGAGCAGAAAAGTCCTTGGCTCTGTGTAAGCACTGCCCAGCAATAATGAAAACATCCCTTTGTTACCAACACTGTTTCCAGCACCAATCCAAAACACAGCCCCATACCAGCTACTATGAAGAAAATGAACTCTATCCCAGCCAAAACCAGCACAGGTAGAAAGGAGTAATCTGAAATTTGACTAAAGATGTGAAGGTGAAGGAAAGGTTGGTGGATCATAAGTAGAGATGTGGAATGAAGTATGGGAGGGTTAACTAGCAGCATAGATGGTTGATAGGTAAAATCAGTTTTGAGAAAGAAGCAAGATGAATGTACATATGTACATCAGATGGGATGAGAGAGATATTTTTAAAAAAAAGGCACTAATGTTGCTGTTGAAAATAGCTAGAGAGGATGTTATTATTTACAGCTTACAGCTTCTGCAAGGTCAAGAAAAATCCACAAATGCAGTTTAGTGAGATTTTCAATCAAGGAGGTACGTATTAGCAGGGATATTTATGTTAACACATAATGTGTAATTGATACTTTCAAATTCAGAGCTCAAATTCTAGTTATTGAAAGTCTGTGTAACAGGAAAACCACCTCATTTTTTGCAGCCTTCCTCTGTAATGCATTTATTTTGTATATCTTAGCATTCAAAGAAATTGTTGGGCTGACAGTTGTAGGCTGAGGCTTGCTGTTTAACTCACAAAAGTTGTTATGCAAATCAATGATGATAAAATAGGATGTGTCCATTGCCTAGGCACAGAAGCTGTAGGTTAGACTGTGAAGCATCCACTAGTGTGTGGCACCATACTTGGTGATGTTACAGCCATCCTTAGTAAGGTTGCCAACAGATCAGAATTTGGGAAGTGCGAAGTAGGTTGCTGATGATCTCTGGAGAGGGCTCCATCGGTTTTTTCAGGGAAGATACTGCACTGTTGAAATGTATCAACAACAGTAGAGCATCCCCAGTGACAAAGTTGTGTTAAAAGGCTCAGTTGAATAATTAACTTCTCATTAAAATACTTGGGTTTCTTCCTATGTTTACTGTTCTGGAAGCTATCTTTAAGCTTTAATTGTTGCAAAGGAGTCCATTTTCCTAATTTCTCTATTACGTTCAAAACTAATAGATCAAGTATTGTGAAGAGCATATCAAACGAGCTGATTGACCCTCAGATCACCAAAGAAGATAACCTAATCCATTTATTATGTTTGAGTGTTTCTATCAACTTTGATAAAGAACAAAACCAGTAATCTCTGGAAAGATCTTCAGCACATTTCAAACGTTTCAGTGTTGGGTTCAGCCAAGCTGCTAGCACTTCTGTGATACCAGAAATTCCAAATATTACAGTGAGTGGGGAGCATGTGCCCAAGGAAAGCACACACAAAACCAATTCTCTTATTCTGTGTTTACTTACTCTGCGGAGTTGTCTCAGAGCATCAACTACAATCTGCAAAAACAAGATTGCTTCCCTCTGGACCCAGTTTGCATAAATATTTGAGTGGATAGATACATAAATTTTAAAAAAATGTTGTGGTAAATAGAAAGGAGGAAAAAACAAATCTGAGATGGACTGATTTGTAAACCATTAAATATTACATTGTCTCTACACAATAAAGTTCCATAAAAGACATCAGATTATCAAAGTTATGAGAAATGCTTACTAGATATAGAAAAAGATGACTCTTAGGATTTGAACCAACTAGAAATTCAATTATTGATTTTATTTAGTGGTAGTCTTTTAATAGCTAGTTGTCTGGCATTGGCTGTTTGATAGTTATTTATTTCTTTATTTTCTGTTATATCCTGTTAACTCCATCATAATCATCCCTAAGCAATTATTTGACTTAGAAGGATTCTGCACTCGGCATTGCTAATGTCCTGTGGTTTCTTTGCCCATCTGAGCTGTCATATGGTGCTCTTTCCAAAACTGCATTTGTAGAGCACAGCTTTGGAACTGTTTAATTTTCTGGAGAAGAGTTTATTATTAAATATTAGACTGTCATCAAAACAATTCAATATGCTTGACCTAAATCTATTTGTGGTTAAATAGTAAGGTCTGGAGGTTATTAAAAAGAATTGGAGCAAGCTGCTCACAAGATAATTCAAGAAACTTGTAAAAGATCACAGAACAGCCATTTTCCCATTAGGCTTGAGATAAAAAGTAAATTTAGAAGGAAGGTGATAGTTCTGTATTACAATGTCTGTAGTAATATTGAGATTCCATTTTTCAAAGGTTAGGTGAGGGAAATAGGAACTATATGCAGTTGGCAAAAAGCGACTTTTTTCCTAAATTCAGCAGAATATTTTTTTCTTCCTTCTTCTAGTAACTTTTTTTTTAAACTGTCCTTAGCCTTGTGAGTGTGGATTGCTGAAGTGAGAAGAGACCTAAATCAGCTTCCAGTTCAGCATTTAAGCAAGCGCAGTCACTTCTCAAGTGCTGCTGAGTGTCACAGCAAGACAGGGAAGGGAAGTGGCTCTAAACGACTCCTGAAAAGTCAGTAGGCTTATTAAGTCTTACTTTAAAAGTTGATTGGGGAGCTAATTTAGAGCTCCCCTGTCCTGCCTTTTAAGTATGATGAAAACCCTTAAAAGGCTCTTGCTGGTGCTAACAGATTCAGAGTGGCATTGAGTGTAGACATGAAGTGGGAACAGGGAAACACAAAGTTAGAAGAATTGGTTACCTTTGGAGTCCATGCCTGTGCATTTTTCCTAAAGGAAGAGTGGGATATAAAGGATATTTTATTATCTGCTGCTGACATTAATATTTTTACTGTACAGTGGGTCAGTGTCCTGCCATCAGAAGCCTTTTTCATCCACTTCATCAGTGTATAGAAGCCTAATGCGGGTCTAAATGTCATGCATGCACATTGATTTCCTAACTAGTGTAAAGGGACTGTGGGGTAAATTACAATCCCTGATGTGTATAAGGGGTTTTATTGGTGATAATGACATTCCTTTATTGTTCATGTGGCAACTGTGATGTCACATAAAGAGCCAACCAAGCAAGAAAAAGATGGCATTGGGAAGTGTTGTTCATGCTTTAAATTGCTTCTAAGCTGAGCCTTTAAAACTGACTGTAATTTCATAGCAAACTGCCTGGCCTTTTAATGGAAATGTCAGTCCTATAGAAAGTTCTTGTTTAGCAGAACCATGTGGTAGACAATACTCCTAATGAAGATCGTCTTCCTTTGTCTCTGCACTTGCCCTCTCTTTTATTTCATCATAGAGATACCAGCCAGGACTCTTCAATTATAGGAAAAGCTTTTCATTTTAACAACTGTTTTGTAGACATTCTTGCTAATGCATTTTGTCCGCCTTTGTTTTCCAGCCTCCCGTTTCTATTGTCATCTTTTAAAATGACAGGAGACAGAGCTTTTTCATTAGGAAAAGAGCTAAGACGAGACAGTACAGTTCAGGCTGTGCTTGGAAGAAACAACAAAGGCTTGACTATTTAATTTTAAACTCACTACAGGTGCATATTCAACAAGATATTACTGTCTTATGGCCATTAAAAGTGTACCAATTGGAAATATTTTGAGAGAATTTAATCTGCAACATCAATAGTGTGACCCACAACAGCACCTAAGAGTATTTCATTATCTGTAGGGTGTGTGCATACTTCCTTTTATCTTCTCACAGTCAAGAGTTAAAATACATTATTAGTTTAAACTGCAGGGAAAGAAGATTAAGATTACAGTGGTTTTGGCTTGCCAGTGGAGCAAGCTGAACAGTACATGTATAGGTATCTATTGTACCTACCCCTTGACTTCCTGAACAGAAAGACATATTGTGCATCTGATTATATTTCCCAGAACCACGCCAACAGGACTAGTGGTGTCGGAGCTGGCTCTGCTCTTAGAGTTATGTGCCTAATTCTCCATTTATGCTAAACATTCACTATTGGACCCAGAAAGACAGCAAGGTTTCTATACACAGAGTCACAAAGATTCCTCTGGGATTTCAGATTTTTTAGATAAAATGTATCTAGTGTGGATATTTGTAGATGGTCTTTTGTAAAGTTTCTTCCTTTCCTCTACTACACTTTGTATCAGAATGTTCTGAAATCTCTTTCAGGCTAATGAGAGAAGTGTCATGGGTGCTATTAAATGGATAAAATAATCCACTTTTGGATTCTTCATCACAACTTTAAATCCATATCTACCAGTTATCAGAGAACATTGAGCATTTGTACATATGCCTCAACTCTTTGCAACATTCCTGATTACTACTGAAACAAAAAAACAACCCTTATGAAGATATTTCCAATAATTATTAAAATCACCATTCTCTGTTGTTAAACAATGTGTTAACTGTCCAAAAGCTTATTTAAAGAAAACCTGTGCTCTGTCATGCTTTCCCTGAGATAGAAAAAGGCAACATTCAATTGTCCAAGACAGTTAGTGAAATATAACACTTCATGTGTTTATTTGAAAATTAATTTATATATATATATATGTGGTTATTTAAAAAGCCCATTACTTGCTAATTTTTTATTAACTATTGATAAGGCACAAACCAGGTGTGATGCTACATGTGATATTTTTGTTCACTGAGGAATACCTTATTCTTTAATTCTAAAATGCAGACCATTGTAAATATGTGTGGATACTGAATGTGTTATTTAATCTCTGGGGTACCAATGAGGGAAATAACAGGCTGACCACTCAGATCTCAAAACACATACACTTCACGAATAAGCATGTTATTAACATTACCACTATGTCACCAGAGTCTTTCATTGTACCAAATTGCATGTTGAATTCAGTTTTTGCATGTCATTTCTGTATTATTATTATAATCAGGAAGTTGAATTTATTTAATTGCTCCAGTTAGAGCTTACTCTAAATTTGCAATATTATTGAACCTGCCTTAATAGAGAGAAAAACTAATTTATTATTAATGATAGGCTGAAATAGATAAAAGAAGCATTATTCTTTCTGTATTTCTGGTGAAATGCTCAGCAAACTATGCTGGATATGCAAGACAATCCTCTAACATTGAAAGAGTGGCTTCCAGCTGAGACCAGTTTAGCATACACTTAACACCTGCTGGCTTACCCAGAGGGAGGCTCCCTTTTGGCTCCTCAGGCAGAGCTGCTGCCAGGGCACCACATGAATCCCATTTTGAGTGTCAGATGCAGTAGTGCGTAGGACAAACACACAGCATGCCACCCCACCAGATGAGGACTCCACTAATTGGTCAGTCTCCCCTAGCATCTGACCACCCGTTGACAGACACAATAACAACATCCCAAAAGGAGGGGTGGTTTGTGCCAGGATGAAACAAACTCTGATGGCTTACCTCAGTGATGTTCTGGCATTGTTTCATGTTTGTGCAAAATAATAATGGTTTGTGGACCTGAGCCTATAAGGAGCTGTTATTGCTAATTCTGTCTTGAATCCAGGTTCTGCCATCAATCTGAAATAAGTTAGTTCTTCCATGTTGCTTCCTTTCTGAAAGGACTGTTCTGTTTTGAAATCTTTCACAATCTAGGGATAGTTACTTTGTTATTGCCTGGTAGACTGTGGTAGCATATGATAGAGGTGTGTTAGGTGAGCGTATAGGATGTTTCTCCCCACAAAGCCCCAGAGTTCTTTTATTGTCCAAAGCCTGGCTCCTCTCAGTGTCCTGCAGCTTCTTCAGCAGCATTGACTGGAGTTCAGTTACTGTGCGCTATAGCTGACTGACAACAAACTATACTGTACTGACCTCATCATCAGTTAAATAGACGTCTCTCCTTAGAGAACAGCTCTCCCTTCAGTCCCTCCCCCAAAAAAAGCCCCAACACCTCCTCACCCACAAAAAAAAGAAAACCAAAGCCCATCCTCCCAAAAAAAAACAGAAGTAAGAGTGAGGGTCAATAGATCGAGCAGAAATTAGTATAAGAGAACTTAACATGACAGAACTGAGAACAAGCATGGGGGAATAGCAATGCCAATCAAGAACACACAGATGTGTAAGACTAAAGGAGTCTGACTGTTGAGGGAACTTGGATGAGGACAGGAAAAGGAATAGAGACCTGAAGTCAAAGAGACCAAAGAGTAACTGGAGAATTTATGTCTAGACCCTAAGCTACCACAAAGGATGGATTAGGCTGCAAGAAATCATTTCCTGAGAATTTTTTTCATCTGGTTGATGTCGGGGGTTCTTGTGCTAGGACTTAGCCTATAGCTATGGAAGAGAGTAATGCTTGGAGAGAGCCAAAGCCTAGCACTGCAGTTGGACTGGGACTGCAAAAGGATGCTGATGAAAAGTATGGATTGCTTAAAGAATTCTCTTCTGAGACTGTCATCCTTTTCCACATCCTGACTTCCCGCTGCTGCCTGCTGCACTAGAAGACAGCTGTGGGAATTTTCTGACAAAGTCAGATCATGTAAAGCTAAAAATAAGTGAGATAAAGCCATTGAAAATACCAATATGAAACTAAAACCACTCCCAGATAAAATGCTTTTATTATATTTTGTGTCCCATGCAGTGGTGACACTTTACTGTAGAGGCAGAAACAGGTAAACCCAAGCAGATTCTGTTCTCTGCTCACCTGAGTATATAAAATACATACTCAATTGTATATGTATAGAGACCAGTCAACTTGCAAAGCAGTAGATTTTTTCCACTCATTTAAACTAGTGGGCAGGAAGCACTGAGGAAGAACTGTAGAGTAATTAATTGTCTTTCTGGAGGAACATTTTTAAAGCTTTTTAAAAATTGTGGGAGTAAATGTTCCATTGAACCTTTTTTGGCCTGTGTTGCATAACTCATGAGCATTAGCTAAGTATTAGTCTGGTTACCACAGGGTAGGGTGATAATCCTGTAACAAAATACCCATTTATAAAGAGGAATGAAACAGAGTAAACACAGGAGATGTTTAATATTCAGTATATTCACTAATACTGTTTTACCACTGAACATCTGTTGCACAAGTAAAGTGACTGTGTGCAAACACTTAGTATGAGGGTACAATTGCTTCTTTCTGAGGTAAATTAGAATCATATGGGTAACTTACTCTCAGCTTGGTTCTGAGCTGTTTTCAATGTCCTCTGGTAGGTAGCCAAAGGAAATTTTTTGTTGAAATAACAGGAATTCTTTGACATAACATATTCTGTTAGAGCATATGTTGAAATGTCTATATCATTTCAGTGATGAGCTTCTTTTCTGGCACCTATCAATGTATGTTCGTGGTAATCACAAGCAATATCTTGTCAACAGCTATCTACCATAAGTGATCCTAATCCACTTTGCAATCATTTTTAAAGCCTCTTCATTTTCACTGAAAGGATTGTTTTGTTTAGAAGAATTCTTACTAATGTGCAAAATTGCCCTTAGTTAAATCCATTGTAGGAGCTGAAAAGGAATACAAGTATAAACCTTCACAGCTGGAGTACAGATAGCTACTGTGGATGGAGCTTACACTTCTCATTTTTCATATGCAGCATATGCTTGGAGAGTGATGAACAGATGCAACTAGTTTAATGGGGCAAATCACATGCATTTTATCTTCATGACTCCACATTTGGAGAGCGCACTCCCTCTTTACCTGTGTTTAATATGACTCCAGATACACATGAATAGCTGTGACAGAATATTGGCATGGCTTAGTTTAAGCTAGAAAATAAAGGTTATGTGGCCTTTCTGTTTGAAGTTTATTTAAATAGGCAATATGTGGTGTACAGGTGGCAGCAAAAATGCAACCTTACGTGTTTTGACTGGTCTTAGACTGCTGATGCAGAGGGAGGGCTTGGCATCTGAAGGTGCTCCCTGTTATTATCGACCAGGGCTGGAGGCCATAGCTTTACTTGCTGGTCTGGTCCCCTGCCAAACCCTATCTGGCACCAGTAGAAGTACTTTTCTGTGCTTCCTCCTCCACTGCCTCTCTGGCTGCATTGCTGGGGGAAGATAAAGGCAATCCTGTCACTCTATGTGCAGAATTTTACTAGTCTGGAGGTGAAATAAGCAGCTGTATGGGACAAGACTTCAGCTATTTTCAGCATCCTACACGTCAAATGCTTTCTGAATATGCTGGCATGTGCCCACTTTCTCTGAAATGACACCCCTCCTTTGTTTTGTTCAGCTGGAGTACTGTAGAATAAGAAGATTTATTTTTTAACATTGCTGCCCTTCTTCTGAGTCTAGACATCACATAGTATTTCTACTGGTATGAAGATAGAATATCTGCCTTTTCCTAACCCTGTTAGAGATGTAGGGGAGCCAGGCAAGTCCATATTTTAGCTTTACACACTAACTGGGTATAACAGTAACAAGTTTATACAAGATAGTGTAGGGCAAATTCAGTGTCCACTTCCTGTGGGGTTGTGGGCTGATTTTACTGGTGCTTCTCTAGAGTCTCTTTAACAAAAGCTGACAAACAAATCTGATCCCAGTTTCCTCCTCTTAAATCAAGACCTGTACTTTCATATGGGGAGAGCGTAAGGGATATGGATTTCTTTACTAAAGCCAGACATGAGGGATACTAAGTCCTAAGGAATTTGAGAAAAACAGATAATCAGAATATTTTTTTTAGCCAACTATTAGTCTAACCAATCATATTTTTCAGGGGTATTTTGTGTTTAGCTTTTGTTTGGGTTTTGTTCCTGATTAGGAGCTGGTAACAGTGGAATACTCGAATGCAAAAATATTTTCTTGGCAGAAGCCCAAACATACATCTCTAAAAAGTTACATTTTCTCTCTCTCATGTTGTCTTCTTTGCCTTCTCTGTTATTGATGCACATAATAAAACGCTAGGAAAAAAAGACAAATCCACCCAAAAGGTCAAAATCAATGATCCTTTTACAGATGGCACCTTTGGGAATCCTGGGTACTTTACCATCAGCTTGTGTTTGAGACTGTTACTTGAATACTTGTTTTTTGATGACAAAAATCAATGACTTCTTTAAAGAAGACACCCTTGGGGCTAGAGGGATGCAGACTTTGAAATGTTTACTAGTCTGTGCCTGTCTCTGAAAGACTAATAAACATATTTATAAGTTTATGAGCATCTATTTAATTTTATGGATTGGAAATGGTGTATGGTTTTGACAAGAATATTTAAGCTAATGTGTCCCAATGAGACATATTCAGTATCACTTTGCAAATTTGCATAGAGGTTCTGATCCAAAACTGATTGAAATCAACAGATATATTTGCATTAGGTTTAAATTTATCCCTGTGAAAAAGCCACTGAAGTTATTGGAGTTATCTTGTTAATGAATGTGATCCAATGGCCAAATACTAAATCAATTCTCAAAATAAGAATATAGAAAATTCATTTGCATAAACATAAGAAATCCACTTCTCTCAGCAAAGTTTATTTCCTTTGTTTTTAAATACAAATATGTATTTATTGTTACTCTGCAGAAGGCATTTGCTTTTTAAAGAACAGACAAACATTTTTTCCCTTCTTTGCTGCTAATTTAGCATTGCATTTATTTATAGCACCATAATTTGCTTTGACACCAGGGCAGATATTCCTTGATTTTCCTGAACAAGCAGGGTTATAACAGGCTCTTGTAACTTAATAGGACACTTGATCTGGATATCCTGTGATGTGGTGTTGGTACTGGAACCTGGACAATCGGTTTTCTCACCAGCTGTGCAGATAGAGATTTTGCCAGGGCTTTTTTTTCTTTCCTTTCTTTCCTTTGGTTGGTTGTTTGGTTGGTTTGTTGTTGGATTGGTTTTGATTCTTTTTGCAGGGGTTGTTGGGTTTGGGGGGGGTGGTTTGGGTTTGTTTGTTTAGATTTTGGGGGGGGTTGTTTGTGTTTGGGGTTTTTTTCCACCAATCAAAGATTTAAAGTTATTTTAGTCTTCTGTTTTACAAGTTGGTTTCTGGGGAATCAGCCACAGAAATTACTTTTGAAATAGACTGGCAGTGTGTAAGTAGCCTTGCAGTAATTAGAAAAACTAATCTGTATTCATTTTCCTTTGACTCTAGATCTAATCAGTAAATACAGTGATATAAAATGTCAACCCTAACCAAACAAGTGCAGTGAAAGCATAATAGTAGATAATGTCATTTATGAATTAAAAGCCAGGAACATGCATGACATTAAAAGACTTGCTACATTAGCCATTCCTTCCCATCACTTACTGCTCTTGGTTTCAGTTTACTGATTTCAGCCTCATAGATCAGTGTTATTCTGGTGAGTAGAATGACATCCCATTCTTAAGACAGCAAAAATGCTTTGCTCTTGAGGACAGTAGTGAGAACTACTGGATAGGGCCACGAAGATGATTAGAGGGCTGGAGCACCTGCCCTACAAAGAACGGCTGAGGGAGCTGGGCTTGTTCAGCCTGGAGAAGAGAAGGCTGCGGGGGGACCTGATCGCTGCCTTCCAGTACCTGAAGGGAGCTTATAAGCAGGAGGGGATTCAACTTTTTAAAAGAGCAGATAATGGCAGGACAAGGGGGAATGGTTTAAAGCTAAAGGAAGGAAGGTTTAGATTAGATCTTAGGGGGAAGTTTTTTACAGAGAGAGTGGTGAGGTGCTGGAACAGGCTGCCCAGAGAAGTAGTGGATGCCCCGTCCCTGGAAGTGTTCAAGGCCAGGTTGGATGGGGCCCTGGTCAACCTTGTGTAGATCCAGGCCTGGAGGTTGTTGGCCCTGCCTGTGGCAGGGGGGTTGGAGCTCTATGATCCTTGGGGTCCCTTCCAACCCAGACCATTCTATGATTCTATGATAACCACTTCCTTGCCAGTCATGTGCAGAGAGACGGATTAAAGCTTGGAATGCTCCTGGAAAAACTCAGCTGTGGTAGAGATGGCAGGCAGATGGGATCCTATTGCCCCTATGCAGAGCTGTGCAACATGAAGTAACCTAGACACAATGCTCAACTCCACACTTGCACAAATGGCTTGTTCATCCATGCAGAGTAAGGACTACTCTTGTGTTCTCTCTCACATTGTATTGATCCACAGTAGGTTGACTTGTAGTGAATAAGTTTTCACTTCTGACCCAGAGCTAAATGAAACCTGTGCTTTCCTGATCAAGAGCATTCACAACTGCACCTATGTCTATTTATTTTTCATTCTCTATTATCTTTTACAGGCCAAGTTTCTCAATTTCATTTTGTTTCATTTTCCCAAATACACATTGAAAGTGGCAAACCTTTCTTTTTATGGATTTTGGCATTTAAAGGGTATCTTCTTTTATTCTCAGACTTTCGTTGGTTGAAGATCATGTGTATAATGGTGCAAAGGCTGATCACAAAAGAGGTGTAAAAAACCCCCTGTCATCAGCTTGTGGGGGCAGAAAGGGTATCTGCAATAGTTGTCCAAGTATCTGATGCTGGTCACAGAAAGAGGATACTGGGCCACAAGGAATTTCAGATCCTTGGTTGCTCTTAAGATGCTCTTATGACTCTGGCTTAATACCGTTTCCCAACTTCAGAACACAGACTCAACTGGCCACCTTATGCTGCCTGAATCCTGCCATTGGTCAGAGAGTTTTAATATGCAGATGAGAAAGTACACAAGGGAGAAAAGTACCACTGTAATTTTTACCTCTTGAACTTGTCTGAGGGTTTTACCATTTCCAAAGGATTCTTTTCACTCTAACTGTGATATTGCCATTATGGATTAACTCTTCCTTCCCTAGAAAGGAAGTTGAGATGTATAATCAGAAACAATTACCTCATGATGATGGTGTCCTTTTTAGCCCATGATATTCTTATATCCAAATTAGTACTACATAGTCTAATTGGATGAACAATTAGGTAAAAATTGGTTACAATCATGTTCAGAGCATAATGGTTAATGAGTTATTCTCTACCTTGATGCTCATGACAAGTGGAGTAGAGCAAGGGGCTTAGTAATAGAGCATAGTCTTACAGATTTGCAGGTGACAACAACTGGAAGGGGCAGGGTTTGGTACATTAGAGGAGAGTAGTCCCTCTGTTCAGAGGGATCTGTTCAATCTGGAAGAATGGGCTGACATGGACCTTATGAAATTCAGAAAGGACAAATACAAAGGTCTGTACTTGGGAATGAATGACCACTTAAACCAATAAAGGCTGAGGACTGGGTGTGGGGGGAGCAGCTATGCTGGAAAAGACCTGGAGTATGGCAGACAGCAAGCTGAGCAAGAACTACCCAGAGTCCTGGGAGCAAAGGCAGTCAACAGCATGCTGGGCTGTATTAAAAGGAGCATAGCCATTAGACTGAGTAGAGCAATTATCATCTTCTGCTTAGCACTTGTGAGAAATGCATCTAGAATAATGTGTCTAGTTTTGGGTCCCCCTATCAAGAAAGACATCACTGAACTGTAACAAGATTGCCAGAGAGGCACCGGGATGTTCAGGGGCTGAAGCACTTGCCCTGTAAGTAAAGGCTGAAGACACTGGGCCTGGAGAAGAAAAGGCTTCTTTGGGAGCTAATAGCAGCCTCCTAATACCCACAAGATTTTCCAGAAGATTAAATAGGCTGTTCACAGTGGTGCCTGTTGAAAGGTCATGAGACCATGGTCATAAGTTGAAACAAGGATTCAGGATTGATACAGAGAGCTATCTTTTCACCAGGATGACAGTTAAACATCAGAACAAGCTGCACAGTCCCAATCCTTGGGAGTTTTTAGGACTTCAGTGAATAAAACCCAGAGCAAGCTGATCAGATCTCAAGTCACCTGCTTTAAGCAGCTGATTGCATTAGAGACCTCCTCAGGCCCCTTCTAACCTGAGTTTTCCTATAACCTCTAAGATTCTCCTCATTACAGTATAAATCTTTTTATTTTCTGCTGTTTCCATGACAAGACTTTGTTTTGGGCTGCTACAGTTCTACAACTCAGTCAAACCCCATGCATTTGAGGTGAAATTTCAGAAGGACTTATTAATTACTTGCATATCTTTAGTCATCTGAAAACAAGGCTAGGGCAAATAGATTTTTACACTCCTAGAAAAATGCCCCATGTCCCTTGGATAATGAGGAAGGACAGCAACTCTGAGAAGCCTGCTGATGTCAAGTTACTGTTTGATGCAAGGAAGCAAGTAAGAGCCTGTCTTCAAACTCTTGCATACCTTAAGGCCATTAGTATGGACTTTTATTTTCACACTTATATTAAGTTATGAAAGTATAATTTTCTTGAAAGACTTTACTAAAAATCTTAGTTTTAAGGATTTTGCAACTGAGGCAGTATTCTGCTGTTTGCTTTCTAAAATTTACTATACTGAAGAAAAAAAATATACTAATGCTACTTGAACAGTTGGCAACTCTGATGCTATTTCACTTTAAGAGGAACAATTGGTTGAACTTGTTTAATGTTGGCAAGAGAGTCATGAATCCCAATAAGGCTATGAATACATTTATTATTAATTTTCTTCTCATTAATTTTTAATTTTCTGTCAGACAGAATCAAAGGCTGAATTGGTGACTTCAGTGTTTTCTACCTTGCTCTATTGGCTTCAGAAGTCCTTTAATAAGGCAATTATTTATTCTGGACATCACTGGGAAATCAAAGGTGAAGAAATCAGAGATATCTAAACCCTGTAGTGCATTAATTCAAACAGCACACACATTGTGGGATAGAGTTCATGCCTCTGGTTCTTTAATGTTGCCTGGTTTGGTACTTGTTTCATTTTAAAATTAGCTGGAATGAGTAGAATGGAGAGTGAAGGGAAACCACAAAAGGATTTAGTTTATAGAAGCAAGAATTACTGGAATCAGCAGGGGTTCTGGCTTCTGGATTGCGAGTAGGCTGGTACATTGTACTGAGAGGAGGCAAGCAAAAGATCTTTGAGAAGGGTTTAATACATGCCCACAAGGCTTTCATTAGGAAGCTGTGGTATAGTAGTAACTATATATGCCTGTTGCCTCTCAAAACAAGGAATAGATCTGACTTCACTGCAATTCTCTTATCTAAGGCATGATACTTCATTGAAGTCAGTGAAACAAGCTTACATACACTTTAGTGCATCAGGTTTTCATATAGAATATGAAATGTTTATCTAACTCTAGAACAGAGTTCATATTTCTATTTCTGTTTTTTTCAAGTGAACAGAAGGTAGGGAAAACAAGGCACTGATAAAGAGATGTATGTGTGTGTGATTGAGGAGGAGGAATTCTTTGTGCACAGACAGCCATGAGGAATTTCTTTTCATTTACTAGACCTTAGTGTTTCCTGTAGAGACTTCCATGTCTAGTACGTGTGTGAAACACTTCCTCTGCTCCACGTATTTTGCTTTTTGTATGTTACTGATAGGATTCTATCACAAGCACACAGTAGTGTTTATTCCTTCTTTTTCAGGAAGTATATAAACCCCTTTGTTATTCACACTGCTCTGCTATCAAGATGTTACTGCAGTCTCTTGTGAGTTTGTTTTTGCTCGTTCTTCAGAATTTTGGCCTTCTATGAAGTTGACGGAACAGCAATTGAAAAGGAGACAACATATCAAACCTGACATTTAAAGGTTTAAACCTGCAATGTACTGAGCACATAGTCTAAAGAAAACAGTTATGGAATTTTCTTGTCTTGTATCCTGGATTCTTCCTGCAGACCTCCTTGATGCTAAACTGCCCTACTGTAATGTGATGAAGTTGAAATGTGATTTAATATTCCACACAGAGCAGGTAACACTTTGCTCTAATGCTCTATGTTGAGCAAATCAACAAGAGACTATTTGAAAACATTTAGCCATATGCTCCTGAGGAAAAAAAAAAGAGTCTGTTCCTCTCTGTCTAATCATTCTGCTCATCAGAATGCTATCTTAAGAAAAAGGACTATTGTACAAGTTGCCATAAAGTTTTATGAGTCAATTATTACAGATATAATTGTCCAAGGTTATAGAGGTCTATAGATGTCTTATTTTCCATAGGCCAGTGCCCTTTTATGCTCCTCTTTTATAGTTAATGCAATGCCTCATTTAATAATTTAAAAATAATTTATTTGAGTTAAATTGCTTTTTTAGAAGGCATAATCTTATCATTCTCATTTTTATAAGAAACTCATTTTAATTTGTTTGCTGTACTGTTCTCACATGAATTTAGGAATTTAATGGAGAGAAAATTGAAGACTGATGGCATCAATAAAATTATTAATTTGGTAACTGAAAGATTTATTTGGCTGATTTAGATGGAATTTTCAATACCCAATTATCTTTGGACTCTATTAAAGAATGAAGCCTCACCAAATAACAGTTCTCACTCAAAGGCTCCCCAAGATGAATTGAAAAGGACATCTTCATTATTGCTATTGATGTTAATGTGGAAATCACTTACTGTTAATAATCCTGAAGGACAGATAAAGGCTTATTTTACCCTCAAGAAGCTAGGTTCCAAACCCTAAAAATGTTATCTTAGTGAATGAATATTACCTGCAGATAACTGTCTTAGCCATGCAGAATATTTTAACAGTTTACTTTTATCTCTACCAAGTCCTGTTATAATAATTTAGAAGAAGGAAAATATCTTTCAGTCATGCAAATAAGTTTGTCTGATTTTTTTAATAAAGGTGGCAATAATACAGAGACTATCTGCAAACCTAGATATGAGCATAGAAAAGAAATATTTATTTTCTATTATATTCCAAAAGCATTTACTTTTAGGGTTTTGAAGAAACCTTCCATAAAAATCACTGTTTCACAGATTCAGATTTTTAAAAGAATTATTTTAGTAATACCCAATACCCTTTGCCAATATAAACATTTATATAGTCAACACGTCTTGTTTCCTGGAGAGAGTCAAACACCAATAGGACAGCATACTCCAGTGAAAGGGTCAGTCTTTTGTTACTTGAAACTGCCCTAGCCGATGCAGCTCTAATCAGGAGAACCATATTTCTCAGTAGTTCTACAGGTGATAAATGTAAATATAGGAGAAGGGACTGCAAATGAAGCATTAATTGTCTTAAAGTTGATGTCAGATGTTAAAGAGAATCTTAGTGATTTTGGAAGTCAAAAAGGAATGTATTCTCAGACATGCTAAAAATAAGGAGCATGAAAGTAATTGTGTAACAACTAGAGACAGTCAAATCCTAATACCAAAACCCAGCCTGGATTTAAATGCTCATCACCAATTCACAGACATTGTTGTAGCGTCTGGAAGAGTAAAGCTGGGTATTCAATGATACCTTGGCAGCATCAGAATAGAAACTTAGATAATGCCCAGGTTTTTTGAGTGAATGTTAGATAGTTTGAAGAAAGTCAATTCCATA
>VZTU01025248.1:271980-299857 GCA_013400835.1 Zapornia atra | reverse complement strand
TTACACCAAACTGCAACACTCACACTCAGTCTTGATTCATAATCTTGATACCGTGGATGAAGAAAATGGCACAGACACAGCTCTGCCTCTGCTGTGTTTTCACCAACACCAAGGGCTGTCAGTGGCACTGGAAAGAGTACATAGCCTTTGTGATACAACCAATAAAAACAGGGAGGCTCTTTTTGCATCAGTGATCAGCTAGTTTAGACATCATCTCTTCTGATTGCATGAAATGGCCAAGACTAGCTGAGACATTTGTGCTGTCAATACAGAGTACTAAACTTCCCAGTATCAGCAGCTGGAGGTTGTCAACTAAAAGATGAATCACCTCCTGTAAAATCTGGACCAGTCTCTCAGGGTTTGGGGCTTGTCTGCCTGCTGATTTTTCAACTAGTGATGAGGTGCTCAGATGCCTTGGCAATGGGCAACCTGCCATACAAGCAACTGAAGCAGCCAGATAAATGATGAGTCAGAGATTCTCAATAGAAGTGAAACATAATGGCTTAAATCAAATTTAACATCCAAATACTTCCTGCAAACTGGGGCAACTGAAGAGTGACATCGAAACAGGAATGGCTGTGCCAGAAATGGGACAGATCAGGTTCTGAAACAACACAGGCTGGATTGTAGAATGTCATGAGGCGATGCAGGTGAGACCTGTGTGTGCTTGGCAAGATGCAGGTCTTCCCCTTCTGAGTAAAGCCTCCAAACCCTCTTGTTTTATGCAGGCAATTTGTTCTATGGCAGTTTGAAAAAGGGGAAGCCTTGTGCACAGAAAAGTGCACCAAAATGCCCTCCACTGGTGACAGCAGTGACCCCCCTTCCCTGCAGTGAGATGCTTCAACCAGCTCCTCTAAGGGCTGCAGGTCTCTCTGTTTGCAGACATGCCTGCTCAGGCCCTGCCCTGCAGCAGCAAGTGCCACAGTCTCTTTTGGCCCCAAGATAGAAAGACCTCTCCTAAAATGTATGATCAGAACAAAAGGGAGGCTCATGGTCTAACACGTGCACAAGCTGCTGTGTAGGGTGAGGTGGGGAATGGAGACAGCCTGAGACACGGAGTTGGGAGAAACATGCAGGGGGGGAGGCAGCAAGGCAGGTTCTGACCTGCACGGGTTGGATGGTGCAGTGCTGGTGAGGGTGTGAGAGCCACGGCTCTTTATGGGGGTCAGGTGAGAGGCCATGATCATAGAATCATAGAATCACAGAATGGCCTGGGTTGGAAGGGACCCCAAGGATCACAGAGCTCCAACCCCCCTGCCACAGGCAGGGCCACCAACCTCAGGCCTGGAGCTACACAAGGTTGCCCAGGGCCCCATCCAACCTGGCCTTGAACACCCCCAGGGATGGGGCACCCCCCCCCTCTCTGGGCAGCCTGTTCCAGCCCCTCACCACTCTCTCTGGAAAAAACTTCCCCCTAAGATCTAATCTACCCCTTCCTTCCTTTAGCTTTAATCCATCCCCCTTGTCCTGCCAGTCTCTGCCCTTTAACAAGCTGATTCCCTCCTGCTTATCAGCTCCCTTCAGGGACTGGCAGGCTGCAATGAGGGCCCCCCACAGCCTTCTCTTCTCCCGGCTGAACCAGCCCAGCTCCCTCAGCCTCTCTTTGTAGGGCAGCTGCTCCAGCCCTCTGAGCATCTTTGTGGCTCCTCTGAGCCCTCTCCAACAGTCCCACATCTCTCTTGCATTGCTATGATGCCACAGCTGTGTTCTGCTTGTGCACAAAACGATGCAAAAAGCAAGTGTACTTGAGCCTGTGAGAAATGGGACAACAAGGCTTGCTGGCAGCATGTACAGTAGGAGAAGGGAGACTTTGAAGGACTCGTTACATGCAGCAACTTTGATCAGGGTGATGGGCTGGGGGATGGAACTCTGGCCATTGTTTAAATATAGAATAATTACAGAACGTACCCAGTGATATAATGGCTGTTGCATTGATCCAGACCACTGGGCCTGTCTGGGCAATTATTTCCTACAATACTGAGAATACTGGATGTTCTTTCAACAGAAATGTTCAGTTTTTTCTAACAAATACACAAATGAGTCACCTGTTGGGTCCTGTTTTATAAGCCTTAGAATCCTCTTCTCAGGGTCTATATTTGGGCATATTTGTGACTGAATCAAGGTTTTATTGTGACTGACAGAGTTAATTTTCAATTGTAAAAACAAGTGTTGCCCAACAAGATGGCTCTAATCAAGCCAATATCCTTGGAAGTGACATCTTACTTGTGCAGCCAAAACATATTTATCCCATTAAGTCTCTCTGTACCTCCATCTCCCACATGTACCACAGGAGGAAGCAGAGAAGGGCACGGGCAGTGGGTGGCTGGCTGGCCATAAGCACACATACCAGCTGTGCAGAGAGTGATGTTTGGTTGCCTGGTTGGTTGCCTGTGCAGGCCATCACTGTCACTTTGTGCAATGGTTTGCTGTAACTGAGGGATTCTTGACCCACCACGATCAGAGCAACATTCAGAAGCAAAAATTCCTGCCATCTGTTCAAGAGTGAGCCATATGCAGAACATTCATTAGAATGAACACAGAAATGATAATACTAAATACCCAAATTTATCACTGAATTTCAATATCTTAAGAGCACAGCTAATATTCCCCTTCAGCAATTTAATCTTTCTTGTATTGGGGGCCCCAGCTCTGGACACAGGACTCCAGATGGGGCCTCACAGGGCAGAGCAGAGAGGGACAATCCCCTCCCTGTCCCTGCTGCCACCCCTCTGCTGATGGAGCCCAGGATCCCATTGGCCTTGCCAGCTGCCAGAGCCACTGCTGGCTCATGTTCAGTCTCTCACCCACCACAATCCCCAAGTCCTTCTCAGCAGGGCTGCTCTCCAGAAGCTCTTCTCCCAGTCTGTATCTATGGCTGGGATTCCTCTGGCCCCAGTGCAGCCCCTGACCCTTGGCAGTGTTGAACCTCATTAGGTTCCCCTGTCCCATCTTTCCAGCCTGTCCAGGTCCCTCTGGATGGCTCCTTTCCTTCTAGGGTGCCGACCACCCCACTCAGCTTGGTGTCACCCCACACTTGCTGAGGCTGCACTCAATCCCATCATCCCTGTCAAGCTCTGGTAATAAGCAGCAGTTATGCACTGCAGTTGTGCATTAAGTGTTTCTGATTTATCTTTATGGACCTGAAAGTTATTACAAATTGTCTTCCCAAATCAGTATCATTGTTGAGTCAGTATATTAAGACTCCATCCCAGTGTGCTCTTGCACTTTTGCCTGATAATTTGAAGACTGTGAGAGCCAAGACTAAGCAGTACAGAAAGCACACTGCCCTGCTGACTGGAGCCAAGCAGAAGTCGGAGCATTTTGCTCCAGACGAGTTATTCCCAATCCCTCTCACTGCTTTGCTGGCAGCACCGTGCCAGGTCTCCTCTCCTTATGAGGGGAAGTCAGACCCATGAAATCAAGACCTGCAAAAGGCTCACAGTGGCCTCCAAGTGCCAAGACTTATTTTTCTCTAAATTTGGAGCTGTCACCTGGTTCCATTGAGAGCTTTACAATAGAAGAATGTCAGCAAGCTGTGGGAGCACATGGTGTCCTTGCAGGATCTAGCTTAGGGTACAGTATGTTAAATGAGTATTTTCTGCATCTGACTGTAATCTTCAAGGCACAAGTGCACCTCATGGGAGCAAAAAGCTCCCAAGGAAAGCACATCCTGAGCCTTGGAGCTGACAGAATTTCACCAGAAAGGTCAAGCTGAGATCCAGCCACTAACTGGCCCATGTCTTAATACAGATTAAATGTTTAACTGGGTCTTCATGGCCACTGAGTGGCCTGGTTTTATGCTTATGGTAAGTCATACCACTAATAAATAAGTGAAGGGAAAAGAAGTACTGTTTCTTGATAGAACTTGAAGTCCAAGCTGATTCCATAATGCTGCACTGATGCAGTACCTTCTGGCAAGGTTGAGTGAGGAGTTCCCTGGGGAAAGAAAGTTAGAACTTTGTACTACCAACAGAAAAACCCCACAAACAAAGTGAAAAACATTTTTTCTCATCCTTTCAGAGGAATACTTTTTATGTCTGCCCCCTTTGATCCAAAGGAGAGAGTTGCAGGGTTGGATAGGAGATGGTAGCCTGTTCCCAGGTTTGCAGCACCTTGCCCATGCTGTAGGAAAGGAATTTGGGGATTTAAATTTTATTGCAACATTTTAGTCTACTAACTCCAAGGTACTAAATTCCAAGGATTATAATTGGTAATAAAACAGTGAGTTAATTTGGGCAACATCCTTTGAATCTTTTACAGGTTGCCAGAGTCAGATGTAGGTTTTGAGTGGCATTTGGTACGTTTTGGCACAGATGAGTTTCACAGGCTTTGCCAGTCCTCAGCAGATCTCCTGCACCCTGGGATCACGTTGGTGGTTGCCATGGTGCACCTCACATGGATAAAACTGTGCTGGGGAGGGTACACACAGAGCAGCTTTTAATGGCTCTCACTTCTCCCTTTGAAGAGAAGCCAGCAAAGAAACAAATATCTTTCTGGAAAAAAAATAAGGAGGTGTTAAGGTTGTCAGCCTTATAGCAGGGGTGAGCCACTACAGCCTTCCAGTGGCTCCCACTGAAGTGCACAGGAGAGCAAGCACACAGCCTCAGGGGGAGGCAGCAATGCCAACTAGTGTGTACCTTCAGGTCTGCATGGATTTCAGCCCAATTACCTGCAGCAGGATTGTAGCATGAAGTCTTGCTATACTGACCTGGGGCCAAAACTCCCAGCAACATGAATCAGCTGAAAAATGCTGCTGACTCTACTGGCATCCCCAACCCCTGCAGAGAGCATGTGTGTGATACTTGTAAGATAAGCAGCCTTGCTGGAGGTGCAAAGCAGCTCTCTTGTGTGGCAGGTACACTGCTTTCATACAGCTGAGCTCATTGAGATCCTTCCCCCACACAGCAATGCCCCATTCCTTCACTGAAACACACGCTGAGTCCTGGTGACCCCCTACCCCATAAGCATGGGCTTAAAGGCTCTGTTGAACTGGGACCAAAATGATGGCATTTCAATACAAAATGCTTTCTTTTCCTGGTGGTTATTGAAATGATTGAGCCTAAAGTGGTAGATGCAACAGAGTGATGTGGAGCCCATCTATAATCATCAGACCCTATGGGAATTCTGCACTGTACAACTAATCGAGTGCTTTGCCACCCTGATAAATGGGGAAATTGAAAATGTGATTTGTAATTCAGAAGATAATGGGATTAATTAAATAGTCATGTAAAACCAAAGATTCCTTGAGTAATAAGGAACTGAGCAGAGACTCATAATTATAGCAGAAGAGAGGAGAAGAAGCTGGCTGGCAGTCACATTATCATCTATTGTTCCAAAATTCACTTGAACGGTGCAGTGAAAAAATGCACTGAGGAAAGAGTGACTGCAGCCAGCCAGGCTACAAAGCCAGATGGTAGCTACATTATTTCCCCTGAAAATGGTGCAAATTGTGTACTTTGCTTCCAGCTTCCCAAGTCTGAAGGATGCCCAGAGGCTAATACCTATTTTGGGTTTAGTTCAGGGTGTTTCCTGCCCTGTACCATCACTACTGATCTGCCCACACATGTGGCACTGAAAGTGTGGTCACAATTGCTAATAGGGCTATGAATGGGACTTTGATCTAGGGGAGTAGATGTGTTTCCACAATGTGCAGACCATAAACACTAGGCTTTTGGGTAACTTTTATGAAAGGCTGTTTTTAGCTGTTCTTATTCTGCCATCTCCTCTATGAGTGAATATTTGTCTGTGCTTTTGGAGAGAGGAGGAAAAAGAGCATGTCTGTTTGACATCCAAGGCAAATCAGTGTTAACAGCATGTGTGCAAAGTGCTGTAGCCACTGCCACATTTGCAGGAAGGGTAGCTGGGAGGTCTTGTTGCTCCCAGGTCCACTCTGTCCCAACCCTGACCAAACCTGCAGACAAGATAGCTGGAGCAGCATCTAAATGCCCCAACCTGTATGCCAGGTGCTCAGCCAAGATGCAGCTGCTTATGGACCCACTTGGAGAACGTAACAGTGGAAGTGAGTCCAGGTGCCTCCAAGGCTGAGCAGCAACCCTGTTTAGAGTTTAGCATCTCAGACGTTCTGCATTGCCATGGTATGGCCATTTGTGTGGATTTGGGCACCAGCAAGTCTTGCCCCACAGAGAAGGGCTGAGAGAAAAATTGGGACCAGAGGAACAGTTATTTGCTAGATATACTTTGGTGGGGAAAAGTTAAGAGTCAAACCTTGCTCTCCTGTTGAATCCTGTGTGGGGCCAGAGAGTGAGACCCCGACCATGTGCTAACAGGGAGGAGGGGCATTTCTCCCTGCCTCCAGTTTTCCATGGTGAATTAGTCCAGTGTAGGCTGTGTATCGGAATGGAAAAGGAAAATTCACCCTTAACCCCTCTGACCAGAGAATCCAACCAACAATTTATTAATCTATACATTTTTAAAATTCTGACATTTCAGGAGAGGGGCTGTTTTGCTGGGAAGGTTCCTTTTACCAAGGCCACATGATAAGGGTTCTGCAGGGGCATGACACTGGAAGTAAAGAGGAATCACCGAGGAGAGCAGAGGGAGCCAGAGACACTGGTGCCTGTGGGGGCAGGCTAGCAGAGAAGCACCCTGCCTTTGCACAGTGCTCTCAGGGGTTTATGTAAGGATCACTCCTCCCATGCTCACTTTTGCAACGCACAAAATCAGCCACAGTTCTATGATTAGGCTGGCAGCATCTATAGCCTTGTTCTCCTTCCCATGAGGCTGATACAATGCAAGATGTGTGTCTCTCCTCCCACTGCTGGGAGACTATTTTATTTCAGCAGAAGTCACACATTCAGCTCCATTAAACATAATGGCATCAGACTGACATAAATGTTCTTTTTAGTTATCTGAGTGCTTTTGGCTTTGAGCAGGGAAATCCTCTCTCTAAAAGCCTCCTTTCTCCACACTGTGCCAATGGATGGCACCATTAGCTACCAACTGCAATGTGTCTACACTTTGGGAGGGTCCTTGCACGCTGCTGATACCTTTTTGGCATTCTTGTCTGTACCCTTGCTCCAGAGCCCTGCACCAGCATGGAAAATTTCCTCCAGTGTTAAAAAAGAATATCTACAGTCTTGTTAAAATGATAAAAACCAGAAGGTGTCTTTCTAGCATCAGTCACCCCTTCGAGCTGTTTATTCTTGTAAAAACAAAGCAATAAAAGGCAACACCATAGCATGTTGTGAGAGTTAACAGCTGCTGCAGAGCGGCTGGGGACCTGGGGTGCAAGATGTTCACAGCAATGCTGTCCCAGTTTTGTGAGGCAGCTCAGCCCTTCCTAGACATTTCAAATCCAAATGCTCTCCCCAGCTGGTATCACAAGGACTAGTGGCATATGCCTGCTGGAATGCACTTGTGCTAACTTCTCATATGGAGAAGCTCAACGTGGCCCAGCAGTGTGCACTTGCAGCCCAGGAGGCCAACTGTATCCTTGGCTGCATCAAAAACTGGCATGGCAAGCAGGTCAAGGGAAGGGATTCTGCCCCTCTGCTCTCATGAAACTCCACCTGGAGTACTGCATCCAGCTCTAGAGCCCTCAGGACAAGAAAGACATGGAGCTGTTGGAGTCAGTCCAGGGCAGGGTCACAGAGATGATCAGAGAACTAGAACACCTCTCCTATGAATACAGGCTGAGAGAGTTGGGCTTGTTCAGCCTGGAGAAGAGAAGGTTCCAGGGAGACCTTACTGCAGCCTTCCTGAAGGGGCCTAGGAGAAAGATGGACAGGGACCCTATCGGGGAGCGTAGTGACAGGACAGGGGGCAATGGCTTTAGACTGAAAGAGGGTAGGTTTAGATTAGATATGAGGAAGAAATTTTTTACAATGATGGTGTTGTGGCAGTTGGACAGGTTGCCCAGAGAAGCCCCCTCCCTGGCAGTGTTCAAGGTCAGGTTGGATTGGGCTCTGGGCAACCTAGTCTAGTGGAGGGTGTTCCTGCCCATGGCAGGGGGTTGGAACTGGGTGATTGTTGAGGTCCCTTCCAACCCAAACTATTCTATGATTCTATCATTTCTAGAGGTATGAAAAAGACACGAGGTAGTTCTCTGCAGTTAACCTCAGAGCACTCTCATATCTCCCACAGACAGGCAGATGCACCAACATCTTATGCTACAAGATGCTGGGAGCTGCTCTCCTGTGCCATGTGCGTTTCTCCATGCCTCGTTTCACATTGAAGGGTTGAAGGTTGTTCCTATGGGAATGAGTTATTCCTTCAGCTTGCCTCTCTAGCTCAAAGTGTATGCCTCAGTGGTAGGACACCTAGCACCTAGCTGCTGCCAAGTCAGGGGTCAACAAAATTGAAAAGCCCTTCTCACCCTAATGAGAAGACAATGAATCACTGCAGGGAGAGAGGTGGCCACCCTGACCTAGGCTGTAGGGAAAAGTGAGCAACCTGGGGAGCTCAGGGTGATCTCTGTGGGGCTGACACATGAAGCAAAAAGGCAAAAAGGTTCAGAGTGTCAGCACCACCCTTGTACTTCGTCACTGTCCTGTAGCTTCCGCTGGGTGGACTTTTGTACAGCCACTTCTGCTCACAACAGGCTCTCTGCTGTCCACATGCCTGCCTTCTAGCACAGCCCTGTCAAAAGACCAGCGCTGGCTGCCTGGGTGATGCATGCCCCTGCGGTGTGCTTGCAGCTCTGGGGGATAGGGGGATTGATGCTCATCTGCCCATCATTTTGTCTTTCCACAGACCCTCCAGATTCACTCCTTGCTGTGGCTTAGCCATGCTTCAGGCAGTCTGGGTGAATCAATAGGGATAACACATTGTTAAGTGCAACAAAGGGCCTTGGAGCATCTTTGACATTTGCTTTAGTTTTAGTTTTCCCTTATTGTGAGACAGAACAGCTGTAGTTTGCATTGATCTCTGGGGCAAATGTAGAGCAGAGTGTAACATGTGGCCACTTGTGCTGGGAGCTTAGGCTTGGTAACACATGATAAATTGGCAGGGCACTAATTAGTGACACAGCCCTGTTCTGCCATTTGTGAATGTGGTTCCTGGCTGTGGCCTTGTGTGAGAAACCAAATCAAGTGCAAGTAAACACTCTGGAATTTGCAGTTGGCAGTGCTTGGGTAAGAGCTGTTTGACAGCTTCTAACCAGAGTCACAAAGATGGCAACAGGCACAGTAATAAAACCATTCATGTGGTTTACAGGAAGAAAACAGTTACTGAAATTTCTTGTACCTAAGTAACAAGAGGAAGAATCTGTAGATTAAAGCCCAAACTGAAGGGTAGATGAGTTACCATCAGTTTCTAGATCAGACAGGCATGTTCACCCAATAAAGCCCCGCTGCTGAAGGGACTGCAGGCTGCAGGGAGTCTCTGCATACCTTCTGTGCCTCTGGTAGTGTGGCCTAAACTGTAGGCCACACAGTAGGCCTACAGTTTGTAGGCCTGTAGACTTCTGGTAGTGTGTACTAAAGAGGTGACACCTTCCAGAGGATATGGGGAGGTATGTCCAGCCCAGAGCCATGGCACAGAGGGGATGCTCTGGAGCATGCAGTGGGTGAAATGCGTATCGTGTGGTTTCCTGGGCTCACAGGGACTGGGGTTCATGGCCCAAACAGCCCCTTCCAGCTTTGTGAACTTGTTGGAATATGTGGTTGCTAGCTCTTTGATTCTGATGCACAAGTTTTGCTTGACTCTAGAATTAGATTTCCTGAGGACAGAGGCAAACGAGCCTTGGCTGTGCCTGCCACAGGACAGAAGGGTGCTGTGGCTGCCGCCCAGGAGACAGGAGTATGCTCTGCTCTGAGCAGACTCTGGCCACTTAAGGGAGCCCATGCTTCACTCAGCAGTACCAGCTGGGAAAAAGGATTAGATTACTTTAGGCCATTCTGTTCCCCTGCACGGTGTGGGCAGGTGTGGTCTTCCCTCATTTCCCCTGTGTCATTATATGCTTTTTGTAGAAAACAAAGCCATCAACGACATTGTGTGAAAGCAGCTCTTTGTCTCCTGCCCCACATGTGGCCCTTTGCACCTCAGAGACAGCCTGCAAGCTGAAGGCTGCCTGAGGCAGGTTTGGTCATTCCTTTGCTAGAGAAGTGCTACTAGAACAGGGATCTCTTGCAGCCTTCCTAAAACAAAGTTGTTAATGGAATACAAGGCCTTCTTCACTGCATAGGGCTATGCTTTGTGTGGCTAGGAATGAGCTTTTTATTGCTCATGAAGCACAGAAGAACAGATGTGAGTGCCTTTATGGTAGGAGTATATGCTCATTTCAACATTTTCCTGTACACAAACCAGCCTCTGTATTACAATGCACTCAAAGCCAAGAAAACCCACTTGTGGAAGATGCCTTAATAAAGCTATGCCAGATCAGCTCGGGTCAAAGGTCTAGTCATGCTTTCAACACCAGTCAGTAACAGAAGTCCAGGGGAGTTGATGCATAGAGCCTTCCAGCCTCCAGGGATTTTCCTACTGAAGGATTCCCCACGCAGATTGTGACAGAACAGAAATCACAGGGAGACACGCCGTGTCCCTGCAAATTGGAAGAGAAGCAAAGAGTCCAACAGTGCAATTTAGAGGGAGAGTGAGCAGCAGAGCGTGTCGAATGGTATCTGCTGTCTTACAGATTGACATCAGCCTTGTGAATCCTCCCACAGTTCCCAAACCCTGTCAGGAGAAACACCAGTATCGATGCTGCACGAGCCCAGCCTGAGAGCTAACTCGGTGTTTCCTGCCTGAAGAGCAGGCTGCTCATGAAGACACACTCACTGTGCTGGCGCTTGCCAGGCTGCCTGCCCTGAAAGCAGGGCTGTGTGCCAGCAAGGAGGATCCACCACCACCTCAGATGGGGTCACCAGTGTTTGCCTGCACCTGCACCCCCAGCTGCAGAGAAGCGTGTAGGCAAGGCAAGCAAGTAAATTAATGAGCTTTGCTTAACAAACTCCCCAGGCGAATTCCTGAAGCAATTTACATGTTAGGTATACAGCAGTGGGGATGTAAAAATCCAGACTAATTCTTTAAAAGGAATAAATAGCAGGGGATTTGTAACAAAGAGGAAATACGACTTGGTAATTAGAAAGGAAATGAAGAAGTGAGCTAAAGGCAGAGTTCAGACAATGAACTGAAATATGCTTTCAAGAGGGTTTTTCTATTAAGGCTAATTGCAACAGTAGCTGTTCAATAACATAATCCTCAAGCAGCATGAAACTGCTCGAGGTCCCATGCACCTGAACTTAACTGAAAGAATTTACAGACCTGTAACAGACTGCCACTTTTCTAGTGAGAAAACTTCCAGTATTTGTAGTAGTGCTGCTTCTGGACCTTGACCTGAGCTCCCAGCTCCAGCCACTGCTGGCTGCAGGCAGACTCTTACAGTCAGCCCTGTATAAACTTACTTGCAGCAGGCTGAACCAGCCTAATGACCAAAATCAAGTCCTGGTCCTGGGTGTTGCATTTATGCCTAGACAGTGGTGGCTTATTTTCACTTAGCTGTGCAGACAAAGGACTTGAGAGCTTCTCTGCAGTGCCAGAGGTAACACTTCGGCAGCCAAAAAGGCCATGAACAGCTCACATGCTCCAAACAGGTGGTGTGTCCCAATACTGAAAGGTGTTAACCCGGCACTTCCCACGGCCTTGCAGTGAGTCCCTACAGCATCTGCTGCAACAAGCCACAGGGGAGCAGTCTCCTACCTTCTCTTTCTCAACAGTGCACCTATTGAACAGGAAACCAATGAGCTAGTGCCTGGGTACAGCGAGCGGCCCGACTGTCTGTGTGTCTGTCCTCAGACGGCACATGCAGGGAGCTTCCTGACAGGCTGTAGGTGACACTGCGTATGGTTCCACTCCTCCTTGTGCTTGTCCGCTCTGCAGGGCACAAAGGAAGGAGTCAGGCCCCTTTGTGCCTGTCACAAGTTTCCAGGTGGCTGTCAGGTTTGGATGCCTTCAGTTGGTGGTTGCTCCTCAGCAGCCATTCTGGGCGGTGAGTTGTCTATGCCCAGTTCCTCTGGGGCTGATTATACCTCAGGGTATCTTGCACCGGGGATGCCTGGATCTCATATGAACTGAGGGGAAAGGATGAAAAGAGATAGGGTCATGGAAACTGAACCCCTGCATATTTGGAAGTGTTTCCCTCCCCCCAGGTGGCACAAGGAGGGATGAAATCCAGGCTGTCTTTGGCACACAGAGAAATCCTCGGTCACCACTCAGTGATTATGTTCAGCCATGATGCATAGAGGATGGAAAGAAGAAGGAAGAAAGAAGCTTTTCTGGTCCTTCTGAGCACTTGGCCACTTACATTTCTGTGTGACACTGCCTTTCAGCTGGTAGCAGTGAGTGCAGGAGCTCTCCAGTAGCCCTGTATCTGAGAAACCTGTCTAGGCTGGCTCCAGAGCACATGCAGCACCTTTACAATATCTCATCCCAGAACTGAAACTCATGGGTTTGTTTTTCTCCCTTGCATCTCCTTTATCAGGAGAGGAATAGAATTGTTTACAAACTCAGGACATTAGAATGAGAATTAAAGGGTAAAGGTTTCCCCAGCAATTTTTCCTGCCTCCTAGGAGTCCGACAGCACAGACAGAGGCATCGTATTCTTGCTGGTTTTGTTGAGGACATGTCAGATCTCTGCCTGCCCAACATTCCTTTTTTATTGGGGGTGTATGTAAACAGCGACTTTCCACTGTTCCTACCACAAGCTAATGATGAAACAGAAACTATGGTCTTTTTTTTTTCTATTCACTGTTACACATCTCTTCCAGACTCTCACTTTCCTCAAAATACCTTCTCTGGCTATAGGTGACAGGAATGAGCTGAAATAGCTTCATACTTCAGCCAGCAGCCAGGCAGCACAACCCTATTAAGCTCTGCTCCCTTGCCTCTCCTTTCTTCACTCCAGCTCTTGTTGCCCTCCATCTAGCCAACCAGGTCCTATTGTTTTATCACTGCCTTGCCAAGGTCTCCACTTTGCTCCTGGAGTGATCAGCAATAAGCATGGTTACTGCCACTAATTTTACTGGTGTATTGAGGATATTCAATACTTCCCTTGCAACTCCCAGCCCCTGTGTTACTCTGATCCAGAAGCACCTTTCACAAAAGAAAGTGCTCTCTCATGGTCTCAAATAAAAAAGCTTGAACACACTGGTTCTGGTGTACTCTGTAAGGTCATAAAGCTGAGGGCAGAGGAACCATTAAAACATGTTTATAAAAATCACAGAAAAATTAATGATCCTCATTTTGGTGTTTACAGGGTGGCTTTGGGATCTGGGGTTGGCAGTGCTGTCAGTGTTACACACACGCAGTGCAGCCAACAGGGGCTAGGCTGTCAGCATCCTCCACAGAAAAAAATATCAGGAGGAGATAACAGAAAGCTCTTAGAAGAGCATCTTACAAGGGATTTAGCATCTATGAGTGAGAGAGTGTTTGTACCCTGCTAACCATCAGGAACAGAAGATGCCCAGTGCTATGAACTGGCAAGGCTCAAGCGAATGGTGCTGGCTGCCTCCCCAGGGACTGCACTGCCTTCAGCTGGAATCTTGGCCCACTTGCTGTGCACACTGGTGACTTCTGACCCTGCAGTTCAGACCTGGCTGCTGCCCCAAACAGCCCACGTACCAGCTGCCCACTGCTTGTTCATTGCCTGCATGAGTTTCTCTGCTCTACATTCAGATGAGATACCTCACCTAGTAGTGATCCAGATCTGCTACTCCCCTGCCAGGTCTGGATCAACCCTGGCTCCCATCACACACTGCATGAGCAGTCTATGGAACAAACTGACAGGGGAACATCAGACATTGACCTATTCAGAAAAACAATAATAGATTGAAATGATAGTTTTCTTGGAACTGCTGTTTCAGGATGTCTTGTGGCCTTTTCGTTCAGCAAGCCTAATGAAGGATGCTTGTGTGGTCCAGGAAATCTGGTTAGTCTCCACGAGAGGACTTCTCCATTGTTAATCTCATTTCTGCCAGAGACTAAAATCTGGCTACCATGATTATTGTCAGCCTGTTGATCTAATATTCGTAATCATATCCATAATTACATAGCCAATCACTTTTTAACTGGCAGTAGGACCTCTGAAAGATACATCTGCTTGGGGTGGTGAAACCACCCGCTCTAGAGATTCCTCCTTCTATTTTTTCCTTGCTTAAGATCTTGAACTATTTTCAGCCTTCAGTGAAGTCCACACAAGCCATAATTGGGAGGGCTGCCATTCACTATACAAAGGCACCATTTGTGCACCATTTATGATAAACTCAGCCATGGGGTGAAAGACAAATCAGCTGCTCTGAATACCTCACAGAGACACAGATTGCAGTGAGTTATGAAAAAGAGAGGCAGTTGCTTTACAAGGCAGTAAGTCAGATCCTTTTAAAATTTCCTAATGTCTTACGGCCTGCACATTAACAGCTTGGGATCTAGCCTATGGGAAAAGCACTGTGGCTATACAGGCTACGGATTTTTCTGGATTAAATAACAGATTTTTTTCATAAGAGTTTTAGGTAGGTATCATAATTCTTACAGTAACATGCCAACTTCTCCTCTGCTTGGGTATGATTTATACTTAGTACAGGGCAACTTGTAGTTACTAGAGAGATAAAGGCCATCAATCTAGATCCCCAGTTTCCAACAACCACCTAAAGGCAGAAAAGCAGGGAGAAGTCTGGGGCTGTATAACATGAACCGTGCAGTATTCCCAGGTGTTGGAAGCTGAAATGAATTTATTTCATTGCAGCAGTGCTGTATTCAGATTTAATCAATAGTTCTCAAGAGATCCATTTTCAAAAGTTATTTATACTGCATGACCAATTCTTCATGTTCAAAGGGAGCATCCTGAGCTACAAAGACCTCAAAGTGAGTAATTCCTGTTGACTGCAAACTTCAGCAGAAGGAAACGAAGAGTCCCTGCCCCTTACCTGGAGCCACACATGGCCAGGGCAGGGCATTGCCAGCAGTGTGTGCCCAAACATTTGGCTCACTGTCCATTTAAATGTCTTTATTCCAATACTCTGTTCAGAAGAATACTCCACAGACTCATTTCTGGGCAACTTTTGATGCATGGTAACATTATGTTCTGTTTCTTCATCCCAGTATTCCCATTTAACTCACTTCCTAGTGGTTATATTCTTCTGTGATTCTGTTCTTCCCAACCCTTTCCATGTATATAGTCTGACATATATTTACATACTGCTTAGATCTTGTTTTAATTTCTAGTTATTACTCATTTTGCAATGTTAACTGTTTCCTCCTTGGTGATTAGCACTATCACATCCCATTCTGTCATTGTTTAGTCTCCCGCTTTATTATCTATCTAGGACTGAGCTAAACTGGCCTACAAGTGTCTCGCTTATTTTTCTCTGCAGCTGTGACCTTTCTTTGTAGGGAGACAGCTTACTCAGATTGTATGGCCACTGCCAATAAGAGCAACAGCAAACAATAAATGAGCAACCGTGGGGAAAAACGTGGTCACCTAGAGCAAAAAAGAAGACATACATGTAGACATGCTGACAAGCTCGATTTGAGAATCACTGAAATCAGAATGCAAGTCTAAAAATGTTAAGCCAGTTAGTGAATTTTACTTCTAACCATCAAATATCACTTGTGTATTTGTGGAGGAACGTTGTCGTGTTGCCATGGCAGTCTTTCTTACAATGCATTATTTATTCTTTCTTAATGTGCATTTTCTACTAAATACACTGCTGATGTAGTCTGAAAGGTCCACACAGTGGTTTGCCACTGTCTCCCTTGCAATACGTAGCCTGGACACTGCTATCTTTCCTCCCCACCTTGTCCTCCTTTTCAGATGCCACCCCTGGACTCAGAGTTCTGGAGCTCCCTTATCCTTTGCACATGACTGCACAGTCCTGAGTTACTCATCTTTCCTCAAACCAAGCATTTTGCTTCTCTGGTCAGAAGTGTCTTTAGTAAGTTAAATTTACATAGCATAATGTTGTTGTCTTCTTCTAGCGAAAGTATAAAACTAATCTTACAGATCAACCCTGCCTTTGATAATTCCAAAACTGCTATTTTTTGGTGCTTTTTTGTCTACAGCATAAGACATGTGCTGCACCAGGTAAGGCTTCTGTGACAGTCTAGGTTTGAGAGAGAAGGAAAGGAAGATGCTGCTTACTTTACTTCTAGCCCTAAACTGAGTTTGTAGCCAGACTTTCAGGAAATTAATCAGAAACAACTTAAATCAGACACTTAACACCAGGCAGTTTTTGAAATTGCAGGTGCTTTTCCACTCTGAATCCCGGGGCTAACACCATGTTCTCTCTGAGGCTGATGGCAGGGAAGCACAGGTGGATGGAGCACACACACTCACAGAGACAGATGCTGATAATAAAAGTACAATCAGTCATTGGATGACGTTAATCTCTCTAAATTAAATTTTACTCTTAGGTCCAATGATAGATACAGTCCCATATAATTATTGCCAAATGTGCACTGTGTTTAACATGCCATTTCAGCTGGAATTCGTTTTGTTTTGCAAAAACATTGTTTCTCTGAGTGGGCATCTGCCTTTCCCACCCTCAGGCTTGGGGCGGTGTGGTTTACCATGAGCTGAAGGGTTCTCCTTTTAAGAGCTGACAAGTAGAATATGTTGACATTATTGTAACTACTGTCCCTCTTTCACATTTCATTAACAGGAACACTTCCAGGAGGCTCCTGAAGCCACAGTTATGCCATTGTGCAATCACATTTTTTGTATAAACATGAGTGGGCTGGATCATTATTTGGATGTACGACCTGCCAGCAATATCCTGCTGCTGCAGGAAGTTATCTTTAGGTGTTAGGAGTGATCATAGAATCATATAGAATCATAGAATGGTCTGGGTTGGAAGGGACCCCAAGGATCACAGAGCTCCAACCCCCCTGCCACAGGCAGGGCCACCAACCTCCAGGTCTGGATCTACACAAGGTTGTCCAGGGCCCCATCCAACCTGGCCTTGAACACCCCCAGGGACGGGGCATCCACTACTTCTCTGGGCAGCCTGAGAAATAGATGAAAGCAGAATAATGGATAAGAGAACTTTGCATCTTCTTGTTGATGCACAGGTAGCCTGTTTCAGGTAGGTCACTTCAGCCTCAGCTTGGGGATACTCTCACAGGGTTACATCATTGTTTTCTGCAGATTTAGGACCATTATGATGTCTCTTCTTCCTCTAACTTGCATAATTATGTGTATCTCTGGGTAAAGTCTTTCCCTTGTGCAGAGGGGATAAAAATCCTGCAAAATGACCTCTGCCCAGACAGCTGCAGCCCTTGAGCTGATGCAGGGTAGTGTTTCTGACACGAAGGACCGTGCATGTCAGCGCGTTGCCAGCGCGTTACCCCTTCGTGTTGCCATTCAAGAAATCAATACGACAACAGGTGATCTGACATTTCAAATGCAGTTACAAGTAAATAGCAGAGCTTCTAAACCAGAAGATTATGAAAGAAGAGGCGTCACCCAAAATGCCATAGTGTCACCCCAGTGCAGTTTTATGCTACTGAAATACGGTATAATCCTAGAAATCAAACTTATGTGGTCTCTAAACACTTCAGAGTGGAATACGAAGTGTATTATCCTGATAGATGCAACATCAGAGTAATAAAGTATGAAAGAAACTGCTGTGGATAAAAAAGAAGGAAACTGAAGGAAAGATTTATTTTTACAGGAGGGAATATGGACAATTTCACTAACTATAAACCTCTATCTGAAAGCTGTTGCTAAGGCTGACTTTATATGAGGAGGGGAGAATATCTATTGAGGAGGGACAAAGCTTTTTCAACAGGCATCTCTGTAGAAGATAAAATACAGCTTCAGAGCCACAGTACCTGCATGGCTCCTGTGCTTTTCCAGAGGACACTGACATCTCCAAATGCTCCCGAAATCACCACCCTGCCATTCTCAGAAAAGCCCTGTACAAAGCAATACCCAAAGCTAGCAGGAATTCACACATTTCTCATTTCTCACTCCACATGCCAGTACCACTCTCATTCCACTGAATTCAGGGCTTTCTCCAGCTTGTCTTGCATAGACAAGATTTCTGCCCAGCCTCTATAGTAAGTGCTGACACTTCCACAATGGGGCTTTGGTTCTTATTTTCAAATCCATCTTTCAATAAGAGCATCTTTTGTGCAAGTGAGCAAAGTAGAACTAGAAAAAAAACAGTCCCTCAGCAGCAGAAGAAATCATCTGTACCAACTGCTGCCTTCCAGTGAGGATGACTGATTTGACTAACTCAACAGATTCAATTTGCATTATTAGCAGTAAACATAATTACACAGGTATATCAACCATACCTCCAGATAGCGCTGCAATTACAGGCTGATTGAACAGACTATGCATCATGAAACCTAAGCCACAATTATTCAATAGAGGATGTGCACACGGTGAGACGCTCGTGCAGCATTAGATTAGAGAGCTGCAGGAAATGGCAGAGAGGAGTGATTACATTAGAGCCAACAGATTCATGCAGAACCCCTACTTCAGTGAGGGGCAATTAAAACCAACGTATCTTCATCTCAGCCCCAGTGGCAAGATGGTGAAGCTAGTGCCTCCTAGGGTACTCAGGACATTAAGACTTTTCCACTTGTTCTTCTGATGTCTCAGGCAATGACTTCCCATTCTCCTCCATGTAACAATAGCTCTTTCCCTTCTCTCTGCTTTCTTCTTCCCTTTAATGCTCTGGGGCGTTCAGCCCACTCAGGTTATTCATTGTTAGATTCAGCCTTTCTCTCCATCCACTTCAGCAGGCTTTGGGACTATCCCTAAGTGCTTCCCAACTTCAAGCCTCAGCAAACCCTTGGCTGGTGTATCTGTGCTGATGTGCTCTGCCCTGTCCTCCCTCCCACGTTGTGCTGTGAGGAGAAGCCCCATGGAGCAGGCACAGTGCCTTTCTTGGGTTTTGCAAAGCATGAGCACTTGCAGCATTAGATAAGTAATTACAACTCTGCCCTTTCATGAAGAAAAACAGCAAATCATCAGCAGTTAGTCAATGGAATGCACAGACTTGGCAAGCATCTATTACTGTCTAAGAATTTCAGACTCACAGCCTAAGTAGCAGTCAGTATAGTATTCAGAAAGCATTCATATGTGTCTTAGAAATGGTACTTTCTGTCAAAGGAGGGAAAAGCCTGTTTCACATTTTCCTCTTGCCATGAAAATTATTTCAGTCTCTCTTCACCAGTTGACCGAGTTCTGCAAAGTGGCTCTGGAACAGACTCAGTTTACATGAACGTTGGTGCAATTAGTTATGAAATATTCAGTTTGTTAAAAACACCCCAGACTATCAGTCAGTATACCATTGGGTCGACTCTGAGGAGTGGTGGGTGACAGCAGCATTTTAACATCAGCAGCTATTAAGAGACCAAGTAAAGACCTCTGCATTCCATACCTCCATATTTCATCACTTTTCCTCAAATGAGCCAGATTCTGAATTGGGGAGAAACTTACCTGATTCTGTGGGGACCTTACAAGGAGTAATTAACTTGCTGATAACTACCCTTCACATAATTATGTGCCAGTTAGTAGGTGGCAGGAACACCTTCCCTTGCTAAAAGGTTTGAACAAGCTGCACAGTAACTTAACCATTAATTGGGTTCGTAGACACAGACACACTTGGAAAAAAAAGATCTTTTCCAAATGTTCCTTAATAACCTGCAGTTTTATTCATTTACTGAAGGGGATGTAAGTTCATAACCCACTTATGGAGAGAGTCCAAACTGCAACTTTAAAAAATGTGATCCACTGTATGCAGCTACAATAGCAAGATTCATCTTTTTTCTTATCTGCAGGTTTGTTTATTTAAATTTATGGAAACATAATAAGCTCTGGACGCCTGGATATATATTAATAAAGACAAATTAACATCAACAACACAGGCAATCCTAGTAATTTCCTCTATGTGCAAAGGGAAAATAAATCTCTTTGCTATGTACTAATCCCAACCCCAATATTCCCCCAGCCCTCAGCTGCCCTCTTCCTCCTCAAAGGCCTGGGAACAGAGATAGGGGCTTTACAATATGCCTAAAAGATCAGCAGTAAGCTTACTTCAGAATAAAGAAGAGGGAGTAGAAAACGCTAAGAAAGACAAAGCACAACAATCCCACCCCCTCTGAACAGCTCAGTAGTTTTGGTATGAAGAGCAGCTTTCTGACGCCCCCAAGGCTGTGCTCATCTTTAGCCAACAGCTAAGTGTTCTCTTCTGTTCCCCCTACTTGCTCACACTTGCTTTTTTCTAGTGAGGGTAGCAGGATACAAGCAGAGGCACTAGGACCATTAAACATATGGATTGTTTAAACATCCTAACTTGGCATTATCCAACTCTGCAACCCAACCACAAATCTGGATGTGGAAAGTTAAGGCAAGCAGCCAGGTTACAGACCACATTTGGACAGAGCTCACAGCCAAGCCAGCATTATCACCCCCAAGAACTGAAAACCATTAACCAGATCACCCCAAATCAGGAAGTTGGTTCAACCCCCACAGCGTTTCCCTTCTGTGATCCAGGTTTTCTGCTGCAGTTGCTCCACAGCCCATGCCGAAGCAAAGGAGCTGGGAGACAATCTTAACATCCTTTTGCTGCTGCTTCCATATATAATAATCTCCTAGTATTTATAAAGGCTACAAAACCAGACATGCTGCCACAGATGTGAGCTCACAAATGTGAAGCTGAGCTTTCAGATTCACCCTCCACCCCTATCATTTTGGTTGACTTATGAAATAATTTTACCCCTTCAGAAGGCCACAAAGCTACAAGCACTCAAATCAGGGTCTTCTAGGAAAAAAGTGATGAGAAATCTGAATCATAACCAGTACTTCCAATTACAGGTATAATTCTAAATAAATATGGGTATGTCTAAATCTAAAGTGAGGCTGAAGACAGGAAAAATTTCACATATTTGCAGGAAAAGATGTTCTAGCATCTGTACACTGTGAGGTTAAAAGAATTACAGATACAATCCTGTAAAATTCCATAAAATGAATGTTATTAAAGCAAAACCCATCTGTCTTCATTTAATTCCAAGCATCCTTAAAAGTTAGAGAACAGCTGATACCATAGCAAAATGCAGCTGATTCATGAAAGAATAATAGAAAAGTCAGATTAAACCCACAGTGCAAAACAATAACCCCTGTGAACAAATGGAACCAAACCAAAGTAAATGATCAAAACCTCACAGCTTCCTACACAGCTTGTCCAGTTACACTAATATTTAACAAATAAAGTCCCCTACTCAGACCTGAGTTCTAGAGAAAGCATGAAAGAAAAAACATCAAAGCAAAGAACAAAACATCCTCCACATCCTGCTGACTGCTCTAAAGCAAAGGCCCTTTTCCTGAATGCTCTTATCTTTACACTGAAAACAGTGAGAGATGTAAACTCAATCTATATTCTGGTTAAGGGGGGGGAAGCAGAATAGAAGCATTTCTAGACTGCATCTTCCATATAGGCTCCCCACACAATCCTGCAATACCTTGTCACAGTTTTCAGCCTAAAGGAAAGCCTCTGATGACCCCTAAGTCCATCAGTGGCACAGCCAGGGCTCTGCAGAGGAGCTGGGCACTTTGGGTCTGTGGTGGAGCAGCGGGCGCCGGTTTGTGGGCCCCAAACAAGTAGAGGGGCCTCTGGTGTGAGGACACAGCGTAAAACAGACTTGACCCAAAACGGGCACCCGGTTCTGGATTGAGCACATGTGAGTGAGTGAGCAGGGGTAACAGAAAAGAACACTCAGTCTCTGTGCTTTACCTTCAGGAGAGTCCCAGGCAGACTCTGGAAGTTTCTGTGGTGTTTCTCCTGGAATATTACAGGTTGGTAGAGCTCATTGTAGGTACAAATGTTGTTTATCTGGTGGGAGGGATTTCCTAAAAATACAGCCAGTGTTCATACAGTACTACCCATAAGAAAAGCAATTATTGTACACATAAAAAGTAAGCTTTTGTATTGACTAGCTGATGCAAGAGAGGGAAGGAAACATCAGGTCTAGGAAAGAAACCCGTAACTTTAAGTACAGGTCACAAAGAGTATTTGTTACACTTCCTCCCCTGTTTCTACATTCCCACACAGGACAGCTCACAGCAAGAAGTCCTAACAGAAAGATCACAGTGTCTCTTTGTTTTTGGCAGTCAAAATTCCTGAAACTTAGATTTCATTCCTAGACACACAAAAAAAACCCCAAACCCTCCTGTCCTTCGATTTGCATTTTAATTCTTTCATTATTGAGCAGCTTTTCTGGCTACTCTCTCTGCAAATAACTTTAAAAGTAAGGTTGGATGACTTCATTTATTCTGAAAACACAGATGGAAAAATGTTACAGGAAAACAAACTTTTGGAAGAGCTACTGGCACTTTATACACAGAATGAATGCCTATTTATATCGTTGCAACAGTCAAAACACACGGCAGCTCATGCTCCAGGTGGAGACCAACCAGCCCCAGTAGCACTCTGAAATGATTTGCTGCAAGCAGTATTGAGCATATCAGTCCAGGCACGGTCTCAGTAGAAGATCACAGAATGGGTTGCAGTAGAAGGGACCTTGGAAGATCATCTAGTCGAAACCCCCTGCCATGCTCACTCCAAAAGGTCTGTGTCTTTCTTGTACTGGTGACTTCCACTTGAGAGGGATGAGGTACTGCAGGGGAACCTGCTGGTCATGCTGGTTTTGCTGCAGCCTGGGACACAGTTGGCTTTCTAGGCTGCAAGTGCACATTGCTGGCTCACGTTGAGTATTTCATCCAGCAAAACCCCCAAGTCCTTCTCCTTGGGGCTACACTCTCTCAATCCCTTCTCCACCCAGCCTGCAGCTGTGCTTGGGATCGCCATGATCCACGTGCGCTTCACCAACAAACATGTTGAACAGCACTGGTCCCAGTACCGACTCCTGAGGAAGGCCACTGCTGGCCTGCACTTGGGCATCCTTCCACAAATGCTGTAAAACAGCAGCTCTGTTTCTGTCCCCTTCTGTACTTCTGTACTCGGCTGAGGGAGCTGGGGCTGTTTAGCTTGGAGGACGCTGAGGGGAGACCTCATCCCCACCTACAGCTACCTGAAGGGAGGTTGTGGAGAGGTGGATGATGGTCTCTTCAGCCAGGTGACAGGAGATGGGACAAGGGGAGATGGCAAGAAGCTGTGCCAGGGCAGGGGCAGATTAGACATTAGAAAACAATTTTTCACTGAAAGAGCTGTGAGGGCCTGGAACAGGCTGCCCAGGGAGGGGCTGAGTCACCTTCCCTGGGTGTGTTTAACAAAAGGGTAGATGAGGTACTTAGGGATGTGGTTTAGCTTAGGATGGGATTGGTGGGACTTGATGATCTTTAAAAGTCTTTTCCAACCTTGTGATTCTGTGTGAATTTTTAAGGAGTTTACTCTCCTGAGCTTTAAAGCTGCTGTCCTCTACAGTGTTCACATACCTTCTTCCACTGTACCAGGCCACACATTAAAGCAGTCTGCAGTGCATGTGAGGCTAAATTGTGATGATGAATTCTTCACGATGGCATATTTTAAAGTACCTCTCATGGCACCTGAAAGGAGCAGGACCACTCCCCAAGCAGGCAAGAGCAAAACTCTTTCATTTCCACTTGTGACAGAACACAATCAGAGTGGTTTTATCTTTAAAGGAAGAGCCATCTCTTACTGGTTAAGTAGTAGTGTTCGAGGGAGATTGACTACCAAGATTAAGGCATACTTCCTCAGCGCATCACATTTTATGGGATGCAGGGGGAAATGGCCAGCCCCTTTTCAGTGTCTCTCTACGAGAGCCCCGAGCTCTGAGGTATGACGGGCTTTTATCAAGGCAACGGATATGCGGAGGGAGGGGGGGGGAGGCTGCGGGGTCCCGCTCCGGCTCAGGGGCCAGCTGCGGGGGCACGGAGCCCTCTGCTGCTCGGTGTGGGCATGACACTCTAAAGGCAGCGCACCCGAGCTCGGAGCGGGCTGCGAGCGGCCCGTGAGGCGGGGAGGAGGCCGGGAGAGCGGGTGAGCGGCCCGTGAGGCGAGGAGGAGCCCGGGAGAGCGGGCGAGCGGCCGAACGGTCGCTCTCCCGGCCTCCTCCCCGCCTCACGGGCGACCAGCCGCTTTCCCGCTCTCCCCGCTGAGGCGACAGGCGAACACCCACCGCCCTATCAGGAGCGTGGGCGGGAAGCGACCCGCCGCTTCGCCCCGCCTTTCGCGTTCGGCCCCTTACGACATCGCGTAGCGACGCTGCCGCTCCCGTTTCCTCTCCACTCAACGTATTTCCGCTGCGGCCGGAGCTGAGGCAGGATGGTGAGACAGCGTCTTGTTCGGGGTCTGGGCGGGGGGGGGGAACCCGGGCCGCAGCCGGTTGCTCTGAGGGTTGGGAAGCGGGTTCGCCGCCGCGGGAGGCTCGCCCCGCTGCTGTGAGAGGGCAGCGGGTTTGTGCAGGGGGTTCAGCGGCGCCCCGCCGGCCGGGAGTGCGGGCGGCGCCCTGTGGGCCGGGGCAGCGCCCCCAGAGCTCGGCCTTCAAGCGGGTGGCGGGTCTCTGCCGGCAGCAGTACTGCGGGGACGGGTCAAGCGTCCGGTAGGAGCGTGAAGAGGAACGTGGTGCGCTGCCTGTCGCTCGGTAGCGTACACTAGCGAGGGCCGAGGTAAAGCTGTGATGTAGCAGGACGATAGGACGCCACGCCAGGCAAAAGGCCCTTCTGGCCTCGTAAGTCCGTGTTTCTCTCTATGTGCTAATCGCTGGCCCTTGGGGTACGTCAGTGCTGTGTTTAGATGGGAGACAACCTGGTTGATGACAGGTTGGCCATGAGCCAGCAGTGTGCCCTGGGGGCTGAGAGAGACAATGGGATCCTGGGGGGCATCAGGAGGAGTGTGGGCAGCAGGTCACAGGAGGGGATCCTCCCCCTCTGCTCTGCCCTGGTCAGGCCCCATCTGGAGTGTTGTGTCCAGTGCTGGGCTCCCTGGGGTAAAAAAGCCAGGGATCTCCTGGAGAGAGTCCAGAGGAGGCTACGGAGATGATGAAGGGCCTGGAGCATCTCCCCTGTGAGGAAAGGCTGAGTGAGCTGGGGCTGTTCAGCCTGGAGAAAAGAAGACTCAGGGGGGCCCTAATTAATGTTTATAAATACCTGAAGCATGGGATGCAGGGGGAAATGGCCAGCCCCTTCTTAGTGTCTGTGGGAACAGGACAAGGGGCAATGGCTGCAAGTTGGAGCATAGGAAGTTCCGCACCAACATGGGGCAGAACTTTTCCCCAGTGAGGGTGAGGGAGCCCTGGGACAGGCTGCCCAGGGGGTGTGGAGTCTCCTTCTCTGGAGAGATTCCAGCCCCGTCTGGACGCCGCCCTGTGCAATATGAGCTGGGGAGCTGCTTTGGCAGGGGGTTGGACCCCAGGAGCTCTCCAGGGCCCTTCCAACCCCTGGGGTTCTGTGATTCACAGCAGTTCTTTGCGTGGAACTGTCAGTAGGCTTCAGGGTTTGTAGTAGTGAACTTTACATTTGGTTGTTGCTTTCTTTTTTGTTTCTTTTTAACTTAGGGTCAAAGCCAGAGTGGTGGACATGGTCCTGGTGGTGGCAAGAAGGATGACAAGGTAACTAAAAATGAAACAAAGGCTTTTTCTTACAGGGTGGGTACAGGTGTGTGCTGCTGCAGAGGCTCGCTGCAATGAGCTGCTTTTACAATTCTTTTTATACTTTTGTACTTGGAACTGCATAAAATCCTGCTCTTGCTTGTTGTGCTGAAATGTCCCATCTCTTCTGGAAGCACCTTGGAGAAAAGAGGTGGCTGTTCAGAAATAGGGAAGGGAGCTTGATTGTACAGGAGAACTGAAGTTATTTGACAGTAGTAAGTTATTTTTAAAAAGAATAGAGCTACAGATCTGTCTGGATTAAGAAAGACTAGTTGCCTTCAGGCTGACGTTTAACTGACTGGTTTTGTCTTGAAGACAACATCATACTGTCACCTGCCTGAGGTCTGCAGTCATGTTATGGACCATTAGCAGCCCTTCCAGTTTCCTTTGGAGACAGAGCTATAATACAAGTGGCAAGCTGTGCCTCAGCTGGCAAACTGACACCACGTTTCCTCTTGGTTAAAGCACACCAGAGATGTTCAGATTCTGCATTTTCTGCATCCTTTTCTGCAGGAGTTCTATTTGTGACTTCATGCTTTATCCTTCTATGTTCTGTAGTCACTGGAAACTGGCACAATTTTTTTTTTAAAGCAAATGAAGCAGGAGAGGAAATGTTTGAACTTTGTTAAAAATACAATTAAAATCAGCGTGGTTATAGATCATAAAGGAGACTTCTCTTGTGTAGCCATTCAGACTGAGAGCTCCCAGTCTGTGCACCTAACAGCTGTGTGCATTTCTTCATTGCTAATGGCCTGGTTTTCTACAAATATTTTTTTCCATGGAATTCTCTATATGGATACAAGGATAAGAAAAAGAAATACGAACCTCCAGTTCCAACCAGAGTGGGGAAAAAGAAGAAGAAAACCAAGGGACCAGATGCTGCCAGCAAACTCCCCCTGGGTAAGCATTCTGCCTGGCCTGGCAATCCTGTGGACTGTCTGCTCTTTGAGAAGCACAGAGCCATCCTCCTCCTCCTCCCCACTACACCTGATTGTATGCAGGTCACAAAGGTTAAAGTGAAAGGCCAAATGTCATTTCATTTCCAATTAACATAAGAACACAAAATAAGATTGCCATCATGCAAGATGCAGCACATGGATTCCTGGATAAGAGAGAAATCTAGGGGGGGAAATGCAGGGGAAACATGGTCTTTGCTTTTGTTTTTATTTTGCCCAGACTTACAGTGGGGTGAGTAAAGTCGTGGCAGCTGCTTGTGTAGATGTCAGAAAGCAAAGCTGATCCTCATAGTGGCTTGGATGTGTCAGTGAAGTGAATAGCTGGTACCATGTCTAAAATACTGTGATTCCACTTTGATTACAGTGACTCCTCACACACAGTGCAGGCTCAAATTGCTGAAGTTGGAGAGAATTAAAGATTACCTCTTAATGGAGGAAGAATTTATCAGAAACCAGGAACAAATGAAACCCTTGGAAGAAAAACAAGAGGTGAGCTGTTACTTCTAAGGCTACAATAAAAGCTGTAATGTAGACTAGTCTGTATGAAACCCATGGAAACGAAGTGCCATGGGTGTGTGTGTCAGTACAAGCATTATGCTTGTTCCAGTTCTTCATTAAATCTCAATTACTGTCCAAAATATAGAGGAATTTTTCCCCCCCATCTAGTAGTTTAATGGTTTTGGCCCAAGCATGGGTTCCTTCAGACCTGGAGGCCACAATGGTTCTTTCTGCTTCTTCGTGGTCTGTCCAAGTGCAGCTTCCAGGTATCCACCCACCAACAGAGAAAGACAGGCTGTTGTAGCTGTGCACATCTGCACACCCGTGCCCACAGGTCAGCACTGAAACACCCTGTGCCTTTCGGGGCAGCAGCACAGCAGCAGCACAGACTGGCTCTGCTACTTCTGCTGTGAACTGTTGAGCCAGCCTTGCACAGGGATGTTTCTGCCTGTGTCCTTGAATGGTTCCTTGGACTCCTCTTGGCAACAGGAGGAGAGGTCGAAGGTGGATGACCTGCGGGGGACGCCGATGTCGGTGGGCACCTTGGAGGAGATCATCGATGACAACCACGCTATCGTGTCCACCTCCGTGGGCTCGGAGCACTACGTCAGCATTCTCTCCTTTGTGGACAAGGACCTGCTGGAGCCAGGCTGCTCTGTGCTGCTGAACCATAAGGTGAGCTGGGCTTAGGAAACGAAGCACAAGTTCTTGCACTGGTTTTAACTGACCTTTCTATCCCTGCGAATCACAGGGCCGGGGAGCTAATGTAACTTATGTCACACACATCAGTAGATCACAGAATCCCAGAATCCCAGGGGTTGGAAGGGCCCTGGAGAGCTCCTGGGGTCCAACCCCCTGCCAAAGCAGCTCCCCAGCTCATATTGCACAGG
>VZTU01025248.1:259393-271715 GCA_013400835.1 Zapornia atra | reverse complement strand
ACTGGACACAACACTCCAGGTGGGGCCTGACCAGGGCAGAGCAGAGGGGGAGGATCATCTCCTTCGACCTGCTGGACACACTCTTCCTAATGCACCCCAGGATCCCATTGGCTCTCTGAGCCCCCAGGGCACACTGCTGGCTCATGGCCAACCTGTCATCAACCAGGACCCCCAGGTCCTTCTCCACAGAGCTCCTCTCCAGCAGGTCACCCCCAGCCTGTACTGATACAGTCAGTTATTCCTCCCCAGGTGCCAGACTCTCCACTTGCTCTTGTTGAATGTCATTAGGTTTCTCCCTGCCCAGCTCTCCAGCCTGTCCAGGTCTCTCTGGATGGCAGCGCAGTGTCCTGCCTGTCAGCCACCCCTCCCAGCTCTGGATCATCAGGTACTTGCTGAGGGTGGATGCTGTTCCCTCAGCAAGGTCATTAATGAAGATATTGAACAGGACTGGACCCAACACCAGCCCTGGGGAGATGGGCACGGGGTTTAGGCTTGAGCTTGTGCTACTGATGCTGCTGGCTTTTTCTGACAAGTCTTAATATTGTATCAGGTTCATGCTGTGATAGGAGTCCTGATGGATGACACAGACCCTTTAGTCACTGTGATGAAAGTGGAGAAAGCTCCTCAAGAAACATACGCTGACATTGGTGGCCTTGACAACCAGATTCAAGAAATCAAGGTATTCAGTTCTAATTTAATTTCTAATTTAAGTAAGCTGGGAATGTAGCTGTGCTCAGAGCTCCATCAGGGCCCACTGGTGTTCATACAGGGCCCTTTTGTACCTTGCTGTAGTGTGTTTCTCCATTTGATTTTGCTAGGCAGGCTCATGGACCCCAATCTCTCAAGTGGGCAGCGTGCCCACTCTCAGCTGTACGCACAGAAACCTTTACCAGTTACTGTGGAACCTGCAGAGAGAGCCCTGAGCCTCTAAAATCTCTGCACTAACTTACTGTTTGCAGCATGTAAAGTTACCAGTTATTGCAAGATTAAAGTTAAATTGTTGTTTTGAGTGTCTGATGCCATGCAGTCTAAGGATTTAGTGGGTGGGGAGCTTGGGGCTTGTTTTGTGTTTGCATTTGTTTGTTGTTTGGTTGGGGTGTTTTTTAAATGTTTGGTTGTTTGGGGGTTTTGGTGGTTTATTTTTATCTGTTTCCTACCAGCTCTGTCAGAGTGCTGAACCCTGGTAAAACTCAGCCCTTTTGCTTTGGGTAGGTGGTCAAAATCACAAATGCTCTGAAAACACTGGTCTGTAGTATCTGGTAACTCCTGGTGGAAGGTGGGCAGCCTTTCAGAAAGGGCTTCCCCACCCCCAAGGTCCTCCACGGGTGTTTGGGAGTCAGGAACTCCAGGGTTCTAAACTCAGCGAGATGCATTGAGCTTGGAGGGAGAGGGAGCACTCACTGCTCCTCTTCCACATGTCAAGTGGAAACAACAGAAAGACTTGTTCAGGTGGAGCAGTTTGCCTTGGAACTGGAGGTGAGCAAGACATACTCCTCAAGGTCTGTCTTGAAGCCAGCTCAGTTCTTCTTGCCCCTGTTCCTCCTGTTAAAGCTGATGAGCCGCAGCGGAGAGCGCTCGCTCTGAGAAAACCTCTGCTTTGTTGTTCTTGTGCTGCAGGAGTCCGTGGAGCTCCCTCTCACCCATCCTGAGTATTATGAAGAGATGGGTATCAAGCCACCCAAGGGAGTCATCCTGTATGGCCCACCTGGCACAGGTACCTTGTGGTGCAGTGCACCTTCCAGCTGTGCTGAGCGAACACATGCACCCTGCTTGCTTAGTGCTACAGCACTGCCTGGGCTCTCACAGCCACCCTGTGACTGCTGTGGGAAAGCACTCCCTCTCCCACCCACTCCCCAGCTAAGGACAGCATTTCTTTCTGACTGAAAACAGGCAAAACTCTGCTAGCCAAAGCAGTGGCAAACCAAACCTCTGCCACCTTCCTGAGAGTGGTTGGTTCCGAACTCATCCAGAAGTACTTGGGGGACGGGCCGAAGCTCGTGCGCGAGCTGTTCCGCGTGGCCGAGGAGCACGCGCCGTCCATCGTCTTCATCGATGAAATCGATGCCATCGGCACAAAGAGGTACAGCTCTCTAGCTCCTGCTGTGTGCACAGGTACTGCCAGGCACAGTGGGAGTCTTGCTAGGGACAGTGGGAGTCTTGCTAGGCACACGCCTGGCTCTAGGCAGATCGCCACAGCGATCCTCAGTTTGTTGGCCCTGCGGCTGTTTGCATAATGCTCTGTTTGACCTTAGCTTTTTAACAAGTAAAACTTCAAAATAACTCCTTTGAAACTAAACACATCACAGCCTTTTCCTATTAAATACCAGTGACTGCAAACCTAACCTCTGTTCTCTTCCTGCTGGTAGTGTCTCTACGACAGACTCTCTTAAATGGAAAGAGACGCTGTGCAAGTGTGCATGGTAACCTCCAATTGCACACCTGACCAGGCAGTGATTTTAGTGACTCAGCAGGAAAGCAGCGTGCTTAATTCAGAATGTCTCCATTGTTGTTTGCCTTTCCAGATAGGTGGCCAAATCCTTACCACCTTGGCATAACTTACTGTGGCTCATGCCACACTATAAACTGTTGGTCAGCCTGTATCTGAGGTGTATTTCTTTGAAAATGGCTTGTTGGAACTTTCCAGTGGAAACAGTCTTTAAAGCATTTTAAATAAGTGTGAGCATCTTCTTTTTTATACTTACTACAGCCACTAGCCTGAAGCTGCAGCGTAAGGCAGCTTCTGTGCCACATATTCCAGTATTTGTAGGAAGGATTGGACTGGCAGGGAAGCACATAACACACAGAATTCTTCCTAAATCTTACGTTGCTTCAAACTGTTCCTAAACATGGGTGGGCTGGTTTAGAGCTGGATTATCTACTCTGGCATTTCATTGGCACAAGGAAATAGCTGAGCTGCAGAGCGGTGGAGTACAGCTGCTGGTACCCATATTTCAGGAGAGCAGAGTTGAACCAGCATCCACCTTTGTAAGGGTCAGGGTGCACAGTTACCACTGCCTGCACAAGGAGGAACTCTGACAGGAGAAGTGAGCAACAAGGTGTATTTTCTATGACGTGGATGGATTTGCTTTTAGAATCAGGGTTTCTTCCTTCGTTTAACGTTAATTTGGGGGAGGGGGGAGACTTCCAAACCTATAAAAAACAGGGGAAAAGGACAGATTTCATAGAATCATAGAATGGTCTGGGTTGGAAGGGACCCCATGGATCATAGAGCTCCAACCCCCCTGACACAGGCAGGGACACCAACCTCAGGCCTGGAGCTACACAAGGTTGCCCAGGGCCCCATCCAACCTGGCCTGGAACACTTCCAGGGACGGGGCATCCACTACTTCTCTGGGCAGCCTGTTCCAGCACCTCACCACTCTCCTTCATGTGACTGCTGTTACTTTCCCCAGTTACAAGACTAGTTTAGTGTCTTTACTTACCTAGTGCCCCACCCAATGTGATGCTGAAAACTGGCTTTTTGTTTTCTATGGGCAAGCTCTAAATTGTAAAAAAAAATGCTATGGGTGTCTTTAAACCAAAAAACCCACCACAAAACACCTCACATGATTGTACATTTGTGGCAGTGAAGTTAAACATGTTCTTAAAGGTGCACAGGATGTTTTCTGACTGTGTGGCTTTCCTAAAGGTATGACTCGAATTCCGGAGGGGAGAGAGAGATCCAGCGCACGATGCTGGAGCTGCTGAACCAGCTGGATGGGTTTGACTCCCGGGGAGATGTGAAAGTTATCATGGCTACCAACAGAATAGAAACACTGGACCCAGCTTTAATTAGGCCAGGTAAGAGGCTTCTAGCTGGGTGTGCTTAGGTGGCTCTTCCTGCCAAATGGGCTTGTCAGAGCTCATCAAACTGGGGCTGGTGAAAAGAAGGGGAGTTACTGGCTTGTCTTCGTTCACCACCTCATCTGTGATGGTGTTTCTGTTAAAAGGAGAAGCCATCCACAAACTTCCAAATCAGAGGAAAAACTATGGAAGAGAAGAAACATGTTCATTCCTCTTCCATAAACAATTTGAGTGTTACTCCTTTGTATTCAGGTGGCCCAGCTGTTTTATTAAGTGTTAAGGCGAGCTGTAGTGTAGCAACTGTACGTCCTTCACGCTGTCAGCAGGGAAGGTAGGGTGTGAGCACATCAGCCTGAACTCCAGAGGCTGAGTTGTGATGCCAGGAAAGCAGTCTGTTTCCTTACCAACCTGGCAGACTGCTGTCATCTGGGGGATGGGTGAGGGAGAAGTAGTATCTCATTTTGACATTTGTGTCACACATTGAGCCAGGAACTTGGACAGGCACGAGGAGTATCTTTAAATGGCCACTAAAATGTACTGAAACATAGTACATCTGTGGGGGTCTGTCTAACTTGTGATTTTACAGCAGCACAGAGATCAAAGGCCTAAGCTCAGCCTCCTGTTAGCATCCTCTGGTCAATCCCAAGTATTGGAGAGACTGGAAGGATGGTCCTTCTAACATAGTAGAGATAAGATAGCAAAGATAACTCGTCAGAGAACTATTCTGAGCAGTCACTAGGCTGCACAGACCCCAGGAGTTTAGAAAAAGCAATACCCCATGCTATGGAGCTGCTGAGGTGTTTGTGCACTGGTTCTGTCACCATCTTAGCCTTACACACTCCCAATCAAAACCAGTGCTGTTAGATAGAGTACAGAGGAGATACTACTGTGCCCTCTGTAGACTGCTTTACCCTTGTGCCTGTTGGGCTGGAATGGCTGTGGGCTGCCACCAACTCTGCTTAGGAAAGATACTGCAAAACTAAAGAAAACCAGGAATGATCTGGAGATGGAAAATAATGATTGCTCATTAGTCAGAACAGTGAGTACCAGAACATCTAAAGTCCCTACTGACATCAAGGAAACATCTGGTAGGGACTTGTAACAGAAGGTCTTATGCAAAACTTTCCTCCTTCAGCTCGTTGGAGCTGTGGGGGTGGGTTGGCTTCTTAGGAGGCTGGCTATATAGGGGAATATATAGGGAGGAAGAGTTCTTCAGGTTACCACAGTGATGTATTCTCTGAGTGTGTATGTGGCAGAAAATTAACTTTCAGAGCTAAATATAATCTCATTAGAGCAGAATTCATTACAAGAGCAGCAGTGTTGGATGGATCCTCTTCCATGCGGGTACACATCGAGGGTGTTTGTGACTCAGGGAAGGCTTTTCATGTGTCCCAGGTGAGGTGTCTCTCACCTGCAGTGACAGAGACTTTCTCAGCACCAGGAGCTCCAGTTCATTGCCAGTGCTCTGATCTCACTGTCTGCTCTAATATGAGGTTGTGGTGTGAAGAAGCAGCTGCCATCAGGCTAACCCTGTGCGGTTCCACTCGCTGCTTCAGAGCACCTCAGGCTGGACCTTCCTTTTGCACAGGTCGCATTGACAGGAAAATAGAGTTCCCTCTGCCTGATGAGAAGACCAAGAAACGAATCTTTCAGATTCACACCAGTAGGATGACACTGGCAGATGATGTGACTCTGGATGAGCTGATCATGGCAAAGGATGATCTCAGCGGTGCAGATATTAAGGTCAGTGTACATCACCACTGTTTATGCTTCAAAACACAAATCACATCTCACTTCTACTGCATCCAAAAAAAATGCCTGTTGAAACTGTTCTATAATTACCTGTGGTTACATCACTGAGAACAGTTGGATGATTTTTAAATACCTTTTGAGTGCTACTTACTCTGCTTCACAAGTGGGCAGTTTATCAGGATTGTAGTTAGAGATTGGAGCTTGTGTTGGTAAGGGCACATCCCTGTGTTACCTGAGTGTGGAATTTTAAAAGTAGCAAAGTGGAAATTGGAAGTGGAATCACAGAGTGTTAGGGAGGGGTTGGAAGGGACCTTGAAAGATCATCTAGTCCAACCTCCCTGCCACAGCAGGATCACCTAGGTGAGGTCACACAGGAACACATCCAGGTGGGCTTTGAGTGTTTCCAGAGGAGACTCCCCAGCCTCTCTGGGCAGCCTGTCCCGGGGCTCCATCACCCTCACAGTGATGAAGTGTTTTCATATGTTCACATGGAACCTCCTGTGCTGCAGCCTGCACGCGTTGTCCCTTGTCCTGTCAGTGGACAGCACTGAGCAGAGCCTGGCCCCATCCTCCCGACACTCACCCTTTGCACATCTGTAGACATTGAGGGGGTCACCCCTCAGGCTCCATGGAATCTTGTGCAAAGGCATCTTAAGTGTTACTTAAGATAGTGCAGGGCATGACATGCTTTAGGGACAGTTGCAAGCAGATAAAAATGCGACTGTAGGTTAGGAAGCTTCAGGTACAGAGTCTGCTTTTCCAAAGCAGCTGGAGCCCTTGCTGGAGTGACCAAGCTAAAAAGCTCACCCAACCATAACCTTACCTCATCACCTCATTGCAGAAGGGTGACACAGCCTGCTGGTGCCTGCTGCACCTGTTCCTTGCAGGGGGGAAATACTGTTGTTGGGCAACTGGCTCTGGCTTGGAGGTGCTGATGTATCCCTAGATGTATTTAAAAGGGAGGTAGATGAGGTACTTAGGGATATGGTTTAGGAGCAGACGAGTACAGTTGACTCGATGATCTCAAAGGTCTTTTCCAACCCTGTGATCCTGTTACTCTGACCACAGGAGGACTTGCTCATCTGGCTCTACCCAGAGAGCTTTACACACACCAGTGCTGCTGAGCAGCACCCGATTCCATGGTGTGAATTCTGTTAACACTTTGTGCTGGTTTTTGGCTGGCATAGAGTTAATTTTCACAGGAAGCTGGGAGGGGACACAGCCAGGATAGCTGACCCAGACTAACCACCAGTGTGTTCCAGACTGTATGATGTCATGATGGTGTCATGTTCAGTGTATAAGGCTGTCTGGGGAGAAGGGGTTGCTGCTGAGGGGCAGGCTGGGCATCAGGCTCTGGGTAGATGATGACGGTGATGTATTTCCCTCTCCCCTTGCTGTCCTTATCCCAACCCCCAAGTTCTACCTGTTCCTTCTGATTCTCCTCCCTGTCCCGCTGGGGCTGGGGGTGAGTGAAGGGCTGTGTGGTGCTCAGCTGGGCGCTCCTCACTTGTGTGGTGTCAGCATGAGGTGCGGCCTGAAGGGACTGTGCAGACAGTAACTTCCCCTCTCTTCCTGTGTTGCAGGCCATTTGTACAGAAGCTGGCTTGATGGCTTTGAGGGAACGGCGAATGAAAGTGACAAATGAAGACTTCAAAAAGTCCAAAGAGAACGTTCTGTATAAGAAGCAGGAGGGAACCCCTGAGGGACTGTATCTTTAAGTTGCCTGTCTCTGTGGGCACCACTGAACTCGGTGTTGATGACAGTTTTGTGTAAAACCAGAGAGTCTAGCTGATCTTCTTTCTTGAAAAGGTTAAATCCTGGGGGGCTGTGGTTTTTCAGTCAGTGTAACACTTAATTTCCCAATAAAACCTGCACTGGAATGGAACTCCCTTGGTGACAGAGACCTGCTGTTTACAGGTAACTCTGCCTCTGCTCGAGGCAGACTTATGCCCAAGAAAAAGTGCTAGAGCTACGCGAGTGCTTGTCTCAGTGACCCACACCATGCTGCTGCCGCACTGCAGCGCAGGTTTCCCTCCTCTCCCTCCTTGGTAGGGGTCTGTTAGTCTTTCACAGTCACTGTATCCTTGCTGCTGCTGTTCATAATCTCTCGTTGGGGGCTGACTCAATAGGCCAAAACTCACTTTTGGGTAACCTCAGTGCCTGAAATGAAAAAGCTGCCACCTTAAGTAACATAGAGGCACAGCTCTGGCTCTTGTGCCTGCACGAGAACAAGGTCAACACTCCTAAGTATTTGTAGTGTCAAGATCTAAACCTGTTTGGCGAAGTACCTGTTAGGTTTTCCCAAAGGGGTTATGGTGCAGGCTCTGAGCATCCTTCCTTCGGTCCCCTTAGTGCCTGTGGAGGAGCTGGCAGGGTAGGAGGTTCTACAGCCCATGGGCCTCAGGGCCAGAGGTATGTACTGTTGGGGCACTGGAGGTGGGCTGTGGGCTGTGCTGCAGCCACACAGACAAATGCAAGCTCCAGGTCCGTGCTTGGAGCCCTGCAGTGCAGTCTGGAAGTGAATTCTTCCCCTCCAACCAAAGCGGGTGCTGTAGGAGTTAGATTTCTACCCTGCAACACACGTGCTGCTTGGCCGGCGGGGCGCTTCTGTGGCACACTCTGAAGTGTGAAGTAAGGAACATCCACTGTTGTACATGTGATTTCTGAGGTTTGCATGAAGCTCCATATGCAGAGCACAGTTAAGTGCTGTCTTTGTTCTGGAAACTTTCTGTGGGAGCAAGTGCTGGCCAGTAACTCCCCCCTGGGGAGATGCACACAGCGCAAGCCCTTGACTGCCAGTGCTGTAACAACAATGGTAGCAGCAAGGCCAAAAGAGTGTGGTTTGCTGTGTAAAAATTATGTGGTTCCTTGTTAAAAACAAACCCTACAGCTGGAGCCTTCTATTTAATCTGGGTTACAGGAACCCTGAAATAGAGTTTTCATCTGGAGATAGAAAAATAAAGAATATTTTATTACCCATTCTTACAAACCTTATGAGCTCTGTTTCCTCAGAAAGGTCACACAAGCCAGTGATTTTCTCTTAGCACTTTCTAATCACAGCAGTTGATCTCATCATCGCTTCAGGGGCTGAAGAGCTCTCTGATGTGTGGCTGCTTGAACTGGGGACAGGACTTAATGCTGACTAGAAGCCACAACCACCAGGAGGTGGGTTCAGCTGGCTGAAGGAAAGCTGCGATGCGTTAGGGGAAAGCCAAGAACTGTTGTGGTACACAGCCTCCCACAGCAGTTCTTCCTTTTTGCAGCAGAATTTAACTTCTGGCGCTTTCTCCAGTATTTCTGATCTTGGGTCACAAAGATCAAGACAGAAGTATTAAAGACCAGTGAGAGAGAGAGAGAGAGTGTGTGTGTGTGTGTGTGTGTCAGTCCTGCCCTCAGGACAGAGGGAGCTCCCGCAGTGAGGGGCTGAGGTGGGAGGCAGGCTCCCTGGAGCAAGCGAGCAGCCTCTGACCCCAGGCGAAGGGAGCAGCTCCAGCGCTGCAGTGGGATAAGCTGAGCAAGGGAAAAGGTGCAGAGGAGGGTGCCTGGAAGGCAAGACACAGAGACGAGTCATCGCTGCCATCACTGGAGGCTGCCAAGATGCGACTGGACAGGCCAGTAGGTGATCTCACCCAGGCTCCCTGTCCTGGAAAGGTGATCTCCCCGAGGCTCTCCCAGCCTGGGCTGCTCTGGGATGTTAAACGAGACACACAACCCTTCCCCCTGCCATGTCCCTCCAGATCTGCAGAGGAAACAGCATTCTGCTTTGTGCTCCCCATCAAACACACCCAGCTCCTGACGTTACCGTTCAGGGCACAGAGCAGCTCCTGCCACCTCAAATTCAGAAGCTCTGGCATTTCTGGAAGCAGCATGGAGTTTAAAAAGAAAATAAGGTTGTTTTACAAGGGCTAATCAATCACTTGCAGCCACAGCAATACTACAGGGCTCTTTAAAGTGCTGCAAGGCATTTAAAATGCTGCATATTCCCTGTAACATTAACAAAAATAGAATAAAGGCTGCACTTCACTAACTGAAACATATTCTATCATATTCTACAGGCAAAACAGAGCCACAGGTTGTATGGCTTTGTCCAGGCAGAGTCTTCTGTGTCACTGGCTCCCAGCAGCTGGATGATCCCGCTTGTTTTAGCGCTGTTAGTGGCAGTTTCCTCCTCAGTTTTTGGGTATTGAGTGGCTGCAGGTACTCTTGCTACAGTTGGGTCTCAAAAGTAGGGATGCTAAACAGTCTTCCACATACTTCAGCATATTCTGTCTTAAAAATATATAACATAACTGTATCTTTACATTGTGACCGTGTTTGACATGACTTGTCTAGGAGCTTGCCTGGAGACTCTTGGAATAGAAGCTACTAATTAAACAACCATGTTTTGACTGCTGCCTTTGGTCCTTGCCAAAGATCCAGACCAGACCTCCTCTTCTCTAAGGGTGATTGCCTAAATTGGGTCAAAATCGAGCCATCAGTTACAAAGCTTGTGTGGAAGTGAGGTGGTTACAGCTGCGTTACGGACACGGTTTCATGTTTAATACACTCACACCCTTCTAGGAAACTAAGAAATAAAACAGAATTCCAGTTCCTTTTGGATTTTCCAATATTCACATATATTTTTTTCATAAATATTCATATTAAAATGGTCATCTGTCAAAACATACAAATGCAAGTCCAAAATAGGCGCCCACTCCAGCAAAGAGTTCAGTTTGATTAACAGTTCATGTGCAGACATAAGGGCTGTTTGACTGGGTGGTTATATATACACAGCATTCCGAGCCCAAGGGAACCACTGAGCTCTGCCAACAGGAGAACAGTGAAGCGTCCATGTGGCAGATGTTTAGTTCCTGTGCTGCTCCCCACACCATAGTTGGTGTGTGCTGCATCTCTGCTGGGCTCCAGGGAATGCCATTTCAAACAATAGAATGAGCAAGCGGGCAGCACTCAGCAGAAGGATGTTTATAGCAGGGCATCCTTCTGTGGGAGCCAGCCATGCTTTGGGGACAGGGATGGGGTTCTGTGGGACAGACACAGTGCGTGGCTCCAGAACGCCTGCAGCTCATAGAACTCCATTCTGAGAGCCACTTATAGAAAAGCTGAAAAAAAACCCATCCAAAGAAGTACACAGTACCCAAGTCCCAACAGAGTTCCTGGCTGAAGAGAGACAGGCCTGGTAGTTCTGGAACAAGCGTCTGTACCTCCTGCGCTCATCTACAGCCGCCTTTCAAACCTCCAAGAGCAGCTCCAGCTCCTCCATCGGCACCCGCACCCTCAACTCCTTCTCAGTCATCAGATCAAGCGTCTCTTGCAGGTGATCAGGGAAGTACTCCACTGCATCCATGTACAGCACCTACAGAGACAGGGAGAATGGTTCCTCTGCCACCCTTCTATTGCAGCAAGAAGCAGTGCACAGACCCACGCCCAGCCCTGCAGCCAGAATGATGGCACGCTGCTGTCAAGCAATGCAGCAGCATCAGCATGCCTACAGCGACAGGAACACAGGGGTGCCATCACGTCTTCTCCAGCTCTCACCAAGTAATTTCACTCAGAAAGCATTTGCAGCATGTACAGACATGACCTGAGGCGTGGCAGGTGCTCCTGAATAATTTCATATACTATGAACTAACAGAATTTTTATTTGCCTGTCTATACAGTTCTGCTACGACCTTGCTCCTGGTAAGGCACAGTCTGAAAGGCAGGATCACAGACCAAGGGTTTCTAGACCACCGAGTTTATTACCATCCCCTTGCCTCACACAGTGCAATGAGGCAGAGGGCACCGACCACTGCACGTGTTCCCAGCTCAATGCATCATTAGCTGCAGAAAAGCTTTGACAACAACCACTAAATTCTACTATTTTTCTCAAATACACAACATTGAAAATTCAAGTAGGATGAGAGGTGGGATCCCTCCCCTGCTTACCTTTGCCCAAGGGCAGTTTTGAAGAGCTTTATAAAACAGTCCTTTACTTTTTTCCTTTTTCCCTAGTGAAGCCTGTGTGAGGAAAAAACCCAGTTATTCACACTGCAAGGCAGTAACAGCTGAAATAATAAAACCATTACCTCCAAGACAAAGAAATTACTGCTGAACAGCTCAGCATCCCCTCTGCTGAGGAATCCTTATACTGTGGTAGCTATGCAATTTGACGGGTTACACTGGTGACACTTGCTACACTCTTCAACGTAATCAGAGAGATGTCTTTAAGGGGTCTCAGGGCTGTAATACTGCAATGGGAACAGTGCAAGTCATTAACCAAAACATACACCTGATTTGCTGCACACACACAAGAGCACCTTTGGTGAGAAGGACTTGGGGATTGTGGTGGATGAGAGACTGAACATGAGCCAGCAGTGGCTCTGGCAGCTGGCAAGGCCAATGGGATCCTGGGCTCCATCAGCAGAGGGGTGGCAGCAGGGACAGGGAGGGGATTGTCCCTCTCTGCTCTGCCCTGTGAGGCCCCAGCTGGAGTCCTGTGTCCAGAGCTGGGGCCCCCAATACAAGAAAGATGTGGGACTGTTGGAGAGGGGTCAGAGGAGCCACAAGGATGATCAGAGGGCTGGAGCAGCTGCCCTACAAAGAGAGGCTGAGGGAGCTGGGCTGGTTCAGCCTGGAGAAGAGAAGGCTGTGGGGGGACCTCATTGCAGCCTGCCAGTCCCTGAAGGGAGCTTATAAGCAGGAGGGGATTCAACTTTTTAAAAGGGCAGACAATGGCAGGACAAGGGGGATGGATTAAAGCTAAAGGAAGGAAGGGTTAGATTAGATC
>VZTU01025248.1:229373-259350 GCA_013400835.1 Zapornia atra | reverse complement strand
GGGGTTGGAGCTCTATGATCCTTGGGGTCCCTTCCAACCCAGACCATTCTATGATTCTATGGTGCACTATTTCTGTGCTGGAGACCATGCACATACATGTTCTTACTCAGCAGAGGCTGGTTAAGGCTCCCCCCCCCCCTTACTTACAGAAACGGGTGTGTCAAATTAGCATCTGGGGAAGAGGCTCCCTGGAGCAAGCACAGAGCACAGGCTACCTCGTGAAGCTCAGAAAAAAGAAGGGCAGCAGGGGTCAGTGCTGAGCAGTCTCCTTAGCTTCAGTCACCCCAGTTGCAGGTAGAAATAATTACCATGTCTTGTGAAGAAATCTTTTGAATTGGGCCACTTTAAAAAGCACTCAATGAACAGGGGGCTTTATGGCAAATCAATGAAATAAAAAAGCAGTAATACCAAGTTACATGAAGTATTCTGAGATCTTTGGAGAAGAGGTCTTCAATCATGAGGTTACATTTTCTCTGGTTCTGACTACCTCCTAGCTGCTGCTAACCAGCAGGCTGCCTTCTCAGGTCTTAAAGCTAGACATTATTTTTAGCATTACTGATGTGTTTACCATAGAAACCTGTGCTGTTCTGGTGTCAGGATCATAGGTGGGGGGGACAGTTGGACCAGATGATCTTGGATCCAACCTTAATGATTGTGTGACCCTGTGATCTCCCTCGGCTGACCAGCAGCAGAACAGCTGTTCGAACAGCAACAGTGTCACTAAGGCAGTCAGAGCTGCATGCTGAGGTGCACACCCCCCTTCTGCAGCCCTGGGCAGAGCCTGCAACAGCACCCTGCCTCTGGAGCTCCCCCAGCACCACGGAGGTTGGAAGGGACCTCCAGAGACATCTGCTCCCATCCCGCTGCTCGCAGCAACAGCGCGCTGCTCAGACCTGCCTGGGTCAGCTCTTGGTATCTCCACAGATGTGGACACCATGACCACTGGACAATCTGCTCTGGTGTTTTATCACCCTCACAGTAAAAAACCCACCTTTTTTCTTACATTTTAATGGGATTTTTTGTATTTGGATTTGTGGCCATTCCCTCTTGTCCAGGCACTAGGCAGCAGTGGGAAGAGCCTGGTTCTGTCTTGTCTTCTTCACCCCCTCCCACCAGGCATCTATATAGACTGGGGGTATCCTCCAGGAGCCTTCACTGCTCCAGGCTGAACAATCCCAGACCTCCAACTCCCTGCACCTGGCAGTTCAGCCACATTTCAGGCTCCCTTGCTGTCCATTTACCTAATGCATGCCTCTTCAGCTTGCCTGTGAGCATGTTATGGGAGGCACTGGGGAAGGCTTGCTGAAGTTGTGGTAAACACCACCCCTGCTGCCCCTCATCCCCTGAGCCAGTCACCTCACCACAGAAGGCTACCAGGCTGGTCAAGCATGATTTCAGAAAGAATAAACTGGAATTTAAGAGAAGCAGTTTGTCTCCAAAGCTGTAAAAGCACCGTTTTTTTATAAACAGGGAGAAGCTTTGGCCCAAAATACTGAAGACTGAATATCCAGGCACACCTGAAGGGAAGAGAGATCTACAGAACTTGGGGTAACACTGGACAATCACTAATTCTTCTACAACTGCAGCTGAAAATTGTCAGGTTTCTAATGGATTTTGCTTCTCCAACAATGTTATTCAAGGCTACTGCTGTCAAAGTACTATTTTCATCCATCTTATTTGCATCTAATCAATATTCCTTCTTGTTCCTTGTGAAAAAGGCATCTCCATGGAATGAATCATTAGTGATAAAATACATACTGGGTGATCTTACTTTTGCCTCTGTGCATGCAGGAGCCTCATTAGGAAAGAACCACAGCAATGCAACTGTACACTCCTATATGCAAGGCTGTATAAAGTATTTACAAGCACCAGTTTGTGCAGGAATGGTCACAGCAATAATTCCACTGAAGATCTTCTCAAGCACAAAGTAAGCCTCCCCTTCCCCTGCCTCCTCAGTATTTCACAGCCTGCTGATCCCCTCTGACAGCTTATTACACCCCAGGACGTGAGCAGAGGAGTAATACTGTGGAATGAAACTCCCCTTACATGAGTTCAAAGCAGCTCTTTTGTTGTCTCACCTTCCATATTGTACTTCAGAGAAGCAAGAAAAGAAGCAAGATGACAAAACTGCCTATGCCAGGTTGATTTTATGTACTTTGATGGTGAACTACAGAAGAAATGAGCATTATTGAGCATTTTATGTTATTCTGCAATGCCAGTTAGCATAACCTTTATACATAGCTTCAGATTCAGAGAGACTGAAAATTCAAGGCAAGTTATAAAAACTACAGCTACGTTTTCCCTGCCATGCCTTTAATTTGCATGTAAACTGCACCTTGCTTACTCCCCTATCAATCAAAAAGTCTTGGTCTGGGAAAGTTCTTACAGTCTGGAGAAAATAGAAGACAATATTTGAGGGCCCCACATAAAATAGCCTCTTTACCATATTCCTTATTCCACCATAAATCAAAACCATACAGATGTTCATGCCCTGGCTTTTTCCTAATTTGGATCTGGAAGCTGTTCCAGGGATGAAGATAGGAAAGCTGAAGATGAACTGGGATTGAACCTGGCATGGGAGGTCAAAACCAACAAAAAGGGCTTCTGTAAGTAGACAGGTAATAAAACTAAGGGTAGGGAAGATGTGGGCCACTGCTGAATGGGACAGGGGACCTGGTTACATGGGGCATGGAGAAAGCTGACATGTGGAAAGCCTTTGCCTCAGTCTTTAGGAGCAAGGTTGCCTCCAGGAATCCCAGGTCCCAGAGACCAGGGGGGAATGTGGAGCATGGAGGATGTACCCTCACTGGAGGAAGATGAGGTCAGGGAATACTCAAACGAACTGGACGTGCCTAAGTCCAATGGTCCCTGATGGGGTGCACTCACAAGCACAGGGGGAGCTGCCAAGTGGCACTGTGAGGTCACTTGATAATCTCTGATGAAGTACAGCAAGTGGGGGAAGTGCCCAAAGACTGAAGAAAGTCAAATGTCACTCCTATCTTCATGAAGGGCAGGAAGGACCCAGGGAACCACAGACTGGCCAGCCTCACCTCGATCCCTGGGAAGGTGATGGAGTAGCTAATCCTGGAAACCATTTCCAGGCACATGAACAGCATTCCCAATGGATGAGGGGTGATCAGAAGGTGTTATCTGGACTTCAGGAAGGCCTCTGACACTGTCTCCCTAAGATCCTCCAAGACAAGCAGCTGGTACTGAGCCCCTACCATCTCCTCCCTGTTTGATTAAATTTTGCTCCCCTGCTCACTTACCTTTGTACTGCAGGTGAGACTGGGTGGAATCCACCTGCTGACATCTTATGACCTATTTTCTGTCTGTGTAAGATAGCAACCAAAATACCTGCCTGCATCTATACTACAACTGCACTGCCAGAAGCTGTTACTCCTTCTGACCCAAGTGAATGACGTTTTCCCCAATATTCCCAGCAGCATCACCTTGCAAGCCAGACAGGTATGGCAGTGTTGTAGCCATGTGTGTCAGAAATTCCAAATATAGTAAAAAGAAAAAAAAACCAACCAAACCCCCTGATCCTCTCTTCTTACCAGAAAGTTCAAGTACATTCTCCAGAGCAGAGGACAGTGGGTACCATTTTCACTCTGAACTGCATGTTCAAACAGAGCTACAATCCGATTCGCCAACCCAGTTTCAGGAATAGTGGAATGTATCTCACCAGCACCTGCCCTGCAACACAGAGGAAGAGAGAAACCACCATCCCTCAAGCCAAGCAGAAGGGCCACATCCAGGCAGGGGAGGCTGAAGATCAGCACCCTCTCCATGCATCTAGCACTGTACACAGCCAGGAGTTTGCCCTTCACGCTACCAACTCTGAATGGCATTCACCAGATTTTTAGCACTTGCTCATCTAATCAACACATTTCTAAATAGGAAAATCAGGTAAAAGAATAGAAATGAGCTATTTTGGTGAAAATTCAATTAGCATGTTGAAAAATCCACCCTGTCCCTCTGGATTATTGTATCCTCTCTGAATACAATAATCCACTGTCATGTGATGTTCAAACACTTACCTTAGCCTTCGTTCAAGACCATTTATTATTTCAAGCCTGGCAGCTCAAACCAAAACTCAAGTCAAAGTCAGGAAGCTGCCTCCTGGTGCCCAGGCAAGCCTCTTCAAATGTATCCCTGCACCTCTGGAAGGCTGTACACTGGCCTTCCATCAAGGAGTAGACCACAGCTCTGAACCTCAACACGGATCACAATAACACCTCAGAGCTGTGATCTAGTGTGTGTTCTTACAGCCCGTTGCCTTGTTCCACTCACCCTCAACACCTGCTCCTACCTTGCAGCTTTTTTCAAGAGTCTGAGGTCACATTTCCTCTCATCTTGACCTTTGACATGGGGAAAGCTGGAGTAACCTGCTCTGCATGGAGTCAGACCTGTGAAGCATTGTACCTCCCACTGACAAGTATATGCTACTGTTTTACCCTTCATGTTCATGTCTTTAAATTAACACACTGTGGTTAAACAAGCAGAAATACAAAACAGAACAGGAAATAGCCACACATAGTACAGACAGTTTCTTGGGTTTGTCACAACATCATAAAGCATTAAGTTCTGTGCATGACTGACGAGCAATTTATCTCTCTACTGGAGTAGTTCAGCTCTGCTCTAGCAACATCCAACTTGTTCCTATACAAATAAACCCTATAGGAAAGGCTCTGCTGGCAGAGAACAGCCTGGGAAAGGAGCTAAATGTCACAGAAAACCATCATTCTGGATTTTTACCATCAGTTTCCAGTACTGGTAAGGAAATCCTATCATAGTGTCAGTCTGTAATTAACAGTAAATCAAATGGCAACCCTCCTTTACGTGTGGTGGCTGCAGAATTCTCACTAGGGTTTGGGGTGCCATACGCTGACAGCTCAGGGATGTCACATTCGTGTCTGCATGCCTGTTGCCAGACTGTCAAAGCAGTGGGTGCACTGCCCTTTCAGAATGTACTGGTAATTCCCCCACTGCATCAAGTGTGAATACCATAAGCACACAGCTATGCACAGCTATGCACAGCTCCCAGGTAACCTTTTCCTAGAAATCTGTTGCTATGTGCAGACACAAAGAACCAAGCTGCCAGTGTTGTTAGAGACACACAGGCAGCAGTGGATAGGTAGCTCCAAGCAACGGGGCAGACAACAGTTAGAGACCGACCTTTAAGAATCAACACGTGCCTCTGTTCGCTGTATCTCCTACCCTTCCCTCCTGTCCCAGCAGCAAAAGATCTGAGTCCAGAACACACTGGAAATTCAGGAAATTTCCAGCCTCTTCTACGTAGCAGCAGCCCTATGTGAACAGTCCCAAGTACTCACTATGGAAACAGATCTGTCACAACTGTGTTCTGTGATCCATGAGCAAAGTAGGGCAGTGAGCTCAGTCAGGATGTGCAGCGTGGCTCTGTATTAGGCTCCTTAATGCTGCTGTGTTAAAATGCAGCAGTTTCTAAGCTCCCCATGTCTACCCTGGCCATCTAAGCAGGCTCTTATTTATAAATTAATGTGTACCAACTTGATGTCAGTAGAAAGCAGTCAAACACAACCCAATACACAGCCTGATGCAGCAGAAAGGATATGAGACTATCATCTAGGTCTTTAATTCTATTCAGGACTCTGCCACTGACTCACTGTTGCATCTTGAACAAATAACCTTTCCTAGCTACAGCTCCTTAATCCACAGAGAGAGACAGCCACAGTAGCGTTTTCCTCTCTTAAGGGATTAGACAGATCAAAAAAAGCATAATCATAAGGAGCTGCAAGATATTACCTCTGGACTTTCTCAATGAGGTTTTTTCTCATCTGCTCTGCTTGGATAGCAAACAGCCATGGCTCTAAAGAGTCAGTAGACCTTGTGACACCATCAAAAAACCTTCGTGCTTTGCTAGCACTGTGAGATTTCCTTTGGATGTGGATGTATGACCTCCAGAGAGCCTGGTTGCTAGGATACCGCCTCAGCGCCTCGGTGAGAGCCTCTCGCAGGGGATTCAGGGGGTAAACACTGATCTTCATGTGGAACCGGAGTAAACTGGTGTGCAGCACTGTGACAGCTGCAAGGGCAGCAGGGGAGCTCTGAACGCCCAGTTTCCCTCCAGTGTTCTCCCATTTCTGTGGGGCAGGAGCGGCGAGGTTTGCCGAGGTCTGTGCACAGACCAGCACCGCAGCATCAATCCCAACAGTCACATACTGGAACAGTGCGTAGCAGCCAACCAAGCTCACCAGCTGACTAGCATCACTGACCTGATCCTGATCAGAAGCCGGTGTTTTGCTTAAGCAATCCTGCAGTGCACGATCGTATGTTTTACGAGCTTTCAAGACATTCACAGCTAGCACTTGTCCACTGTAGGGTACATATGGTCCACTTTCAGCCAGTTTGGTCAATATGTGGGCAGCACGTGAGGTCACAGCTCCTTCCAGACTCTCCAGCAGTTCCACTTCCAGCTGAGCATAAAGCAGACTGAGGCTGCAGAGCTGGGGACTCTTCAGCCCTCCTGTCCCTGCCGTGCAAAGAGCTGTGTCAAACACCTTCCTGGCATCCTCGATGTTTCCCAGCAGCCACTCTAGGTGGGCATAGAGTTTCCACAGGGAAAGCTGGTTTCGGTTGTCAGGTGCTTTAAGGAGGTTCTTGGCCAACTTTTTACTCTTCCTTCCTTGTGCTTTCAGCTTCTTGTTTTTTGTTTGGAGACACTGAACTACCTGCAGGGGAGAATAAGCAGAACACATTTTGAGAGTGATGGGAGAAGAAAGGGCAAAACCTTACAGCATTTTTTCATTTCATTACGGTGTTTGCTTTCATATTGTTCCATATTTCAACACCAGCCAGATCTGTTCCTACTGAGTGGTGTAAGTTGTGACAACTGCCTGTTGTCAGCTCCCTCCAACACAGCCAAATTACACTTCCTCTTAACTTCTGCCACTGCCACTAAACAATATCAAGTTTCACTCTTAAAAGGCCAACTGTTCAAGTGAAGAGCTGCTAACCTGTAACCTAACCTGTAAGGGTTGAGAATATAAATGATACTGTCTGGCCAGATGCAGCCTGTGACTAGCACCAGCTAACCCCCCAAGTAGCTTTTTGCAGCAGGGAATGTACTAACAGACCAATGTGGAGTTTGGATGGGTACATTACAGGAGATCTTCTGGTCAGGCAGCATTTCACTAAGACAAGGGTAACTCTTCCATGAAAAAAAACAACCCAAACAAAAACTTTCTGAAGCATTAAAAAGACAACCTGGCCTCTCATTCTTCTGTGGGCACCTATTAGAGTAGTATTACTTAAAACAAACCACATTTAAGCATTTAAGTGTTATTTCCTTCAATAACACTACAAATGTAACTTGTATAAGAAGGAAGTTTCTTGATAAGGTGCTCATATGATGGCATTGGGGATTACACCCTTTGTAGAACAGTTTGGGAAAAGTACCTGGTTGACTCCCTCTACCTGATGAAAAATCACTTGCCTCCCTTTTTGCCTACCCTACCTGCAGTGAACCCTGTAATAACATTTATCTAAGACTGCAAAAGCTATTTTGTTAAATGCATGCCACTGGGTAACAGGTACCAAAGGAAAAGCTTGGGGCTTTTTGTTTGGTTGGTTTTTTCACCCTCAGCTCAATCTGAAGTGACATTTCCTGACTTGGATAGTTAGTCCTACGTGGCTTAATTTTCATCAATCCTAAACTCAATATAAACATGAATACACAATAGAGCCACACATCACCAAAGTGATTATATGCAGTTTCCTTATTACCTTAGATAGCTCATACTGTAACCAACAAATGGACAGGTTGGATTTTTCCTTTCCTGGAAACAGCTGGAATAGAACATGAAAAACATTCTGTATGAACTCCTCTCCTTCCCTGTAGTGGCCTACGTGATGCCGCCCCCGCCGCATCGTGTCCATGTGACCAATGCTGCTGAATCCAGAAAGTGGAGAATCAACACAGGTCAGTGGCTTTTCATCAGAGAGAACACTGTCAAAGATGTTGTTTTCATCCATTGCGAGATAGAGGTTGGAAGGAAAGAGTTTGGTTGTACATGGAACTCCCAGGAATTGCAAAAATGAGTACAGCAGTTGACACTGAAGATCTGGATTAGAAAGCTGGATTAATGATGGTCCAAGATCATCAAATAATACCTAAAAAACCCCAAATGAAAACAAACTCCATTAATTTGTATAATCAAATAAAGTTAGAAAAGCTTCTCAAGTCAATAAACATTTGTAATTACTATAAAACACTAACAGAATGTCACTCAAATTAAAACCAGAGAAGTTAAACAAGCTATGTGCTCTTCCAGTCAGGCTGTAAATTTCCTATCAAGACATTTCTTTGCCCTTGGGTATCAGAGACCTTCACAGAAAACTTACACAATGAGGGTCTGGATGATATTATTGCCTAGGCCATTTAACCCATTTTTATTTAAAAACCAATGTGTGACTTGCCCCACCTCCCAAGAAGGAAATGAAGAGAAAATCCAACTATCCGACTTGAAGGCAGTAAAACCTTCAGTTAATGCATGTATCTTCTTAAACACAGATTTCTGTCTTATTTCCACATACTAATGAGAGAAATCAGTGAACAGCCAAGACAGACTATTTGCCTACAGCCCTTTCTGAAGTTTACCATGAGCTTCCCATGGATTTCAGCCACTGAAGCACAAAACCTCAGGCATATTTTGAATTACAAAGAAAAGGCTTTTTTTCCAAGTGAAGAAACACTGGTAGTGAATGAAAATGAAAGGATAATTCATCTTATCTCCCCTTGTTTTATCATATCACAGTGACCTGTCTTTCTGGATCTTCACAATCTTCTTCAGTTTCCTTTTTGGTTTTGTCTGGCCTCCAAGGTAACCATTGCCTGGCTTCACGAGAGTATTCAATATCCAACCAAATGTGCCACTTGGGAAGAGTTTTATCCTTTATCTCTTGATCATCATCTATCTCTTCTTCTTCATCGTCATCTAAAACCAAACCAAGACACATGCATGCAAATTATTAAAGAAAAATGAATATATCAAATCCAAAGGCCTCACTGCTCTTGAGTTGAGGGCCCGCAAGATGGGCACTGGGGAGACAGAGCCTCTCCTGCTGTTAAGTGCATCTGAGGAGCCTGAACACACACAAGCCCATGGGACCTGATGAGATGCACCCCAGAGTCTTGAAGGAATTGGCTGATGTAGTTGCCAAGCCAGTCTCTATGATATTTGAAGAGTCATGGCAGTCAGGTGCAGTCCCAGGTGTAGGAAACATCATGGCCATTTTTACAAAGGGTAGGAAGGAGGACCCTGGGAACTACCAACCTGTCAGCCTTGCCTCTGTGCCTGGGAAGATCATGGAACTGATCCTTCTAGAAGCTATGCTGAGGTGATTCAAGACAGCCAGCATGGCTTTAACAGGAGCAAGTCCTGCCTGACCAATCAGGTGGCTTTCTACAATGGAGTAAATCATTTTTAAAACTTGTATGCAAAACCATGAGAAGGAACAGTTTGCATCATTTCAACCAAAATGTTGACAAGAGCAGGTGGACATACAGCTACACACACTGACTTAGGCATACCAGGCTTAAGAGCGATCCAGCCACCCTTTTCTTGTTGGTGCATCCATGCTTTCCAGCCTCTTGCTCCTTTTTCTCCAATTCGTGGTTCTCCACTATCCCAGAAGGGTTCAAAGAATTCCACCTGTTGTTTTGGCCAAGGGGAACCAAAATAAAGCAGAGAGAAAAATATTTTTTGTTGTTTTACAGACAATACATGGGTCAACTTAGGTTTTCCATACCCTGCAATCCCTTATCCGGATGCAACTTCTGTAGCTAAAGACTTTGTTAGGCACTGCTTAAAAACCAGCAGGTGCAGCTGAGTACTTCAATTATGCCTGTGGCACAGCAGGACCCCCATCAGCACCTCTCCTGAACATAAAGATTGCTTTTAAAAGCTACTAGGCTTTAAAGAAAGCACTTTTGTGCCAAATATCCTATAGAGAACTTGAAAGGATAAGGATCCAAAGTCCCCAAGACATGGCTTTCAGAAACTAAATCTTCCCTCCTCCTCATCTCTCATAGGGCCATGAAGAATTTGGTTAGAGCAATGACAATTCAGACAATCACACACCTATAGTGGAATCAAAATGTTGCAGTCAGTGTGACAGGACTAAGGAGAAGATTAAAAGATCAGTAAGGCCCTTTCAGGTATCAGGGTGGTCAACAGCTTCAGGGTACCTTCCAGTGAATCAGCAGCCCAGGGTCCTAGTTCTGACCTTGTCACTGCCTGTATGCCATCTGTCATCTTTAGATTCATCAATTCCTCCCCTGCTCTGTGTATCCTTATCCCTAACTACCATCTCCTAGTATATGCTTCTGCTGTGTACTAAACCTTGACTTGGACACTGACATGGGACTGTTAATGCAAATATTAACAGTAAAATTTACTCTAAGACAAATCAAGCATCAACAAACATATCAGAGAATGCAGGGCTTACAGGAACTGCACAATCTAACTCTGCTCCTCATGGATTTATTCTTTGCCCCAAGTGAGAAAGTGAACTGTGAAAACAGCACAGAAACAAGTAATTGCAGCCTGAGTCATAATGCTCCTGTAAGAGGCAGAATGTGGCATCAGCAGTAAATCTGGCATTTTCCTGTTTTCAAGAACTGTGCTCTCCAATCTAAACACTGTCCTTTTAAATTGAAGTTCTACAGATAGCCTTGCAGGTTTTTTAAATGACTGGAAGTATAAACTCTAGCTTTATCTGTGTAGCTATACCAGATCTCCCACCCTGCAGGATCATTACAGCTGCATGCTGAACCTCTGGCTCCCTAAGAGGAGACCACTATTATTTAAACTGCTGCACTGGTGGGCGACAGCACTGATCTAGAGAACAAAACAATGGGAGTCTCAGGAGTGGTTGCTGTGGAAGAAGGTGAGGTAATAAAAGGAAATTCAATCTCTCTCCTCTCTGGTAACCCAGCTGCCTAACTGGTGGCCCTCCCTGCCACCCATGAAAAAGGAAGCAGCTCCCAACAATTCAGTGGAATGATGCTACACTGGCAACAGTCCCCTCTGAATACTGACTGGTTTTTACTGGGTTGTGTGCCCAACATTCTCCTGACCAGATCAAGAAAAGAAGTGATTGAGTACTTAAACAAAATAAACTGAATGGAATCTCATGGATCAAATAAAAGATATTTTAAGGGATGAAGGTGTTCTTAATGTAGCCATAAAAGAATTACTGAAAACAACAGACCACAGAGAACCTAAGAAATGTTAGCAAGAACCATCTAGAACAAAGAGATTATAGGTCCTGTCAGCTTTCTCCATCAACAGTAACAAAACAACAGCAGCTTTGGGGAAAAGCAGCAGGGGAAATCCTAACTAGCCACAGACTTTGGTCAGCCAGGTGTTTTTTTCCCAGCTTTAATGAATATAAAAAGACAGCATGAAACGACTGGTTATCACACTTATATACAGTACAAAGAGCCATTTGGTATGCAGTTCCAGAGGACCCACAAGTATTTTTCCAATGGAAGCATCACCCTGGAGAACCATAAAGTAAATTGTGATTCAAAATATTTCTTTATGTCTTTAAAACATCATCAACATTCTTCTGTTACAGCATTGCCCACAATGCACAAGGACATAAACACACTTCAATGGAAATTGCTACCTGTCCCCTTGTTGGCAGATCTTTAACACTGTCAGGTTTAAAGAAGGTGAAGTCAATCAGAGCCTGAAACAAAGACACTGCTTTCTCAGAATGGCCAGCCTGTCTCAGAAAGTGGCACTGCTGAAGAAATATAGCTGTAAAGAAAATAAAATTTTAATAGTTCACATTTTGTTTCAAAGTATTTTATTACAGCCCAGAAATAAGCAAAATATATATAACATGCTGTAGAGCATAAAGAACAGTATCTAAATCCAGACCAGAGGGAATCAGTGCATAAATCCATGCCAAAATGGTTGCAGTTTAATTAAGACCTCCCACTTTAAATGCACCAAACAGGTAACTCTTTATTCATGCCACACATGCACCACCCTTGTTGATGAATAAAAGTTACATGCAATGGTCCCAGTTGCAGTGTATCCAACATCTGTCAGAGTGAGTCACAGCCCTCTTTGAAGGTGCTGGGCATTATGACAATGATAGCAAAAATCCTTTTTGCCTGATTTTTTGCATGAGATGGTTGGTGACAGTTGGTAAAACACCATTTTAATTCCACCTCTCATTCCCATTATCTTCTCCTTTACACAAGCACTCAGTTAAGAGCTGTCCAGTCTTTTGGCAGAAGTATGACTGTGTGAAAGTAGAGTGGAGTCCTATGCTTTGCTCTTCAGCAAATGATGTCTGTAATCACTGCCATGTCCTTACTACACACTGAGCCACAAGGTTCAGCTCAGAAAGGGAAGCAAAGTCTGAGTCTCTCTATTCATATACTTGCAATGTTAGTCTTAAAATGAAAGAGCTGGAGAACTAACAGGTATAAACAACTCTATTACTTGGCAGTTCAAGGGTATTTCAGAGCTATTCTAGCACTCCAAAGCACACTCAGGTCTTAACAGAAGAGTGGCTGTTCAGAAACCAAATTGCTTTAAATCATAAACATAACTGGCTTGCACTGAAAACCCCTCAAAACCCATAAATCAAGACTTCAATAATTCACTGGTGGTTTTGAAAGCAGTTCTTCAACAACTATTGTTTCTTCACTAAATGCATTGGCTTTGGAAGGTTTAAAACAATCAAAATAGTTAAGTGTCCAGATTCATACATGTAACAACACAGGTTAATGTCAACTGCTCCTAATGAATTATCTTATTTTTTAATACTAAGAAGTGGAAAACTATTTACTCCTTTTACTTGTATTCAGATTTACATCAGATGTGTGTACATAAGATGTTGATTCAGCTAGAATATACAAACTCAGCATTTCATCCAATTTTTGCACAGTCAATGAATGTTTCTGGTAACAAAGACTCCAAGACTTCTAAGATGCTTAAACAACAAAAAGTATATTAAGCATGTAACAGAATTTCCAAAGTATTTTAAGAAAACTGGGCACTTTGCCATCAATTTAGGTATCCAACAGACACTGAAAAAGTTCCTAGTTTCTCAGCTTCAACCAGATGAACTCTGATTAAAATAGTCTGAATGAAGAGAGTATCTCATTAGGACTTGATGCCAAACTAGAGATAAAAATAAATTATAGCATAAGATTTTCTGTATGATAAAAAACTGTATTTGCAGAAATGCAAAGATCAGCATTTTCTGTCTTGTAAAAGGAGAAAACAACATGGGTACATACTTAATTCAGTCCATGCTGCTAAGACACTTCTGCAGCTGAAGTGACCTAAAAGGATGTTTCTCCCCAGCCTGTGGGTATAATCTGAAAAGCAGGACTCCCTTTCCACAGCAAAAGATGAGAATTCTTACCTTCATCTGCTTTATAGTAACAGAACCTAAGCAAGTTAAAACATTACAAATTGCTGTCTCAAATTTTAAGTAAAAACTGATCTATAATTAAAATCTTTTTTTTAAAAGTCTGGGGTTTTTTTCTTTTCCCGTTTTAGAAAGCCACCAGCTTATTTCCAGGCAGACAGCTCTGTGTGCTGAGCTGAACACTAGATGGCACAATCCACCGCTGTTCAAAACGAGCTCTTGCACTGTCATTAGCGAAGGTCAAAGGTTGAAAATACAAGCCTAGCATACATCCACACTGCTACTAACTTAATAATTGATGTGTGAAACTCTTTCTATATTTATCTTAACGAAAAAGTTGGCAATCTTCCCAATAAGTATGCTATCAGTTCAAATTTCACATTTTGAAAGGTGTCATTCAATTTAATATGGTTAACCAGTTAAAGGAATTCCATTAAAAACAAATTTCTCACAGCACTTGACAAGGCACATTTAATGAGTCCAATGTGTTCTGTTCAGGGAAACAAAAGGAAAGAAAAACCTTCCCCTGTTTGATAAAAATAGATGCTGAATAAAACATCTGCCCTGAGAATCATTCATTGTGGGTAGCCTACAAAGTGACTGAAGTGTGGAAATCAGAGACAGCAGAAGCAATTAGAAGATATCAGGCAGTACAACATCCACCTGCCAGCACAGAACTTTTCCTTTACAGCATTTTTTCCAGTGCTTGATCCAAGATGAATTAACTGAAGGCCATAAGAGATCAGAACACCTGAAATTAATTTGTAACCCAGCATCTGTCTCTAAATCCAGACTGGATATTGCACAGCAGAGAGCAACATTGATCTAACACCAGTTACAGGACTATGGTGCATATGGAGAACCATGGACTGCTTCCTAATAGTCTTCTCTAGACATAAACAAATTTTAAAAGGTTAAAAAAAAAAAGAAAAATGAAACCCTAAAAATTCATGGTGACAGCAATACTTCTCCCTCCTCAGTTCACAACCACCCTCTAAGGTAGAGAAGCAAAACTGCATTTATTTCACAACAAGAAGGATCAGTCATTGGAAGAATCTTCCCAGGGAAGTGGTGCACTGCCCAAGATTGGGCACTCTTAGGATTCAGCTGGACAGGTTAGACCAGATGATCCTTAAGGTCCCTTCCAGCCTGGTAGTCTATGATTCTATGATTCAGATGGGATAGGTTAAGTCATTTAGCTCCAAATAAAAAAGTCCACGCCTTTCTTCCCTGGATCCAGTCCAGCAACCTAACCATCTGACTAATTTTCCTTCCAGGGGTAATTGTGTAATAAATGAAAAGTGGTAGATATCTGCATACAATAAATACAAAAGGCATGATGACACAATATTAACAGTTGAGAATTCTCTACCTATCAACTGGGGCACACAAAAAAAATTCACATCAGACTGCCCATGTCCCTTCTCTTTTCTGGATTAATTAACTACAAAACTTTTGAAAAAAAAGATAATTTCTTTCACAAGGCAACCATCATCATCAATTTTTTTTTTAAATAACATTTTTCAAAGATAAAAGCATATCTCTCAGATGCTGGCTGCAATTCTCCAGTCTTGACATTTGTACTGTAAACTGCTCAGCACATTAGATTTTACTGGTTGTTATATCACAAATTCTCCTGGGGAAGAAAAGCATCTGCTATATCCATATTTGGTTGGGATATCTGCCTTAATTCTCAGCTAAGAAACCAGGATGCCAGGCAATTTGAAGAGAATAAAAATTTCCTGTAATACCCAAGAAAGTCTATTCTTACAGAGAATGTAGGCAACTAAAGAAGACCATTCGAACCATAACAGGAAACAGAAAGGATCTTACCTAGCATAGCCTCTTCTGTACCAGGCAGTAGAGGATGTGATACCATGCTCCCATCCTGTACAGCTGCCAGCGTAGTCAAACATTTACCATAGAGACTATTGATTTTTGAAACAGAAAAGGTAGTGAACTGACTTTGGCAGAACAGGAGGTATTTCTTCCAGAGCTCCGGATTATTGGGATGTAAGAAAATTAGCTTTTGCCATTCTTTGACCAAAGCTGGTGGTTCCCAGAATTCTGTGCAAACCTTCAGCCTGGCAAGTTTCAGCTCCACATTACTTGGATTGCTTTCAATTGCCCTCTCCAAAATAGCCAGTTTCTTTTCTAAGACTAACTTCAGCGATTTTCTTCTTACTTCCTGCTCTCCTTTGCTGGCATAAAGGCTAGGTCCTCTCATTAATTCATCCTTAAAAGACAAGAAAAATCATGACAACATTAGGAAGAATCATCACTAGAATCATGAGAAGAATGCTGACGTTTGTGATGATGAATTAACAGCTCATTCTTTACCAACAAAATAGATACAGTCCTATACAGAGGAAACCATAATATAATGTTTGTGTGTTTACTACTTATAAGCAGCAACCTGTCTGCCAGAATACATACCTGAAAAGAAACAAATTCCATCCAAGCGTTAATATCTCTTGGGTTTTCTCTGACTTTCTTGTTATGCTCTTCCACTTTAGTTATTAGAGTGGAGTTAATGTTTATCCCAGGCTCTTGAACTGTTTGCTGAGTATTTACAGGCTCACGGTCTGCATCCTTGCACCCTTTTCCTTGCAGCCACACTGTAGTTGATGGATCATAAATCCCAAGAGGGTTTACCTCTGTTGTGTCAGAAGGCTCTTCAGTTTCCATTTGGAAAACTGATAACAAAGTAGCTGGGTCAGAGGGAGAACTTTTATTGCAAATACGAATCCCATCGGTGTTCAGCAACTTGACACTGTTCTTTGTGAAGTAGCGCTCAGGTCGACTCTGCAATTGCTTCCTTTTTGATGTAGAACTGTCCTCCCAGGTTATACATTGTTTCTTTGCATCTATGCCAAGACAGGACTCTCCTCTCCTTTTGTATCTTGAAGGAAAAATACAATTAAACATCTTCTAAAATGTGTATTAGAAAAGATACCTGCTTTTTGAAAGAAAGCACAGAAGTACTTATATTCAGATTGACCCAAATAACATAGACCTTCAAACATGTAAGAACTTGGTATATTTCTCCTTAATTAAGACTTCAATTTATGTATGTTTTCAGTGCCATCACAACTTTTATCATTAAACTAAGGTTCCTCTCTCTGAGTTCAACAGTATCTTTCGTACTCAGCAGATGAAATTTTTTTCCCTTCTATTGTTTTAATCCACGTAGACAAACTTGAAGAACAACAGACAGCAGTATTGAAGGCTATTTAGATTAGATTATTTTAAATTGAAAAATCAGGAATCAGTAGTTCAGTCCTATAGTATTTCTGTAGCCCTAAACCTCTATATATTACATACGCCAGGAAGTAGGTGGGGAGGAGCAGGGGGAAAGGAACGAAAGACCAGGTTCATAAAGGCCACTATAATACTATGGAGTAAGAAAGGAAAATAGCACCTTTAAATATTACCAAGAATGTAATTTCAGTGGCAGACGTAGTGACATGCAATGTTAAAATAACACTTTTCATCTCAAACAATAGCTGAGAATCTAAAGGTGACAGAAAATCGGAACGGGCTGTAACCAGGCAATATTAATTCAAAGGTGTAGATGTACTACAAAAATAAACCCCCATAAATCCTCCCTCCTCCACAAATAATTACTTTTTATATATAGTAAACAATTTTCTTCAAGAACATCAAGAAGGAAGTGTACATGCATAAAGCACAAGCCCCACGTAGGCTCCTGTCGATGGGCTCATGTTAATGCAGGGGAATGTTCTGAAAGGTCATGGCAGTACCAGTAACCCGCTGAGGAGGCTGAGTATGCAATTCCATCTATACCCCTTTGAAATGCAGCAATGCATAGGACAGACACCCTCCAGGACAATGCCTGGGTGATCTCACACAGAATCGGTTTGCTACAGACCTGTATGGTTCTTTTGCAAGGGTGTCAAATTAGTAAACTAACCTCCTGGCAAATCTGGTACAGAATAATTAGTGCCTTCACCTCCCTTTCAGAGACACAGAACACTAGAGATCAAAAGGGGCACTTGCCCAAGATCCATAACAGATCTATATGCCCCATGCTGCCACCTCCAGATGGCAGTTCTATGAGTTCACATGCCTGCAGTCTACTACCCAGAGACTTTCAGAATAAATGAAAATCATGTACTTTATGTCCACTATTTTGTGGCATCTTTTGCCTTTTAAAGTGCGTACGGCTGATGCAAAGTCAAATTTTTAAACAAGCAATTCCATGACAGTGACTGTGTGGCAGCTTGAGTGCCAACAGAAACCAACAGCTCGTACCTGGCTATGTCCCCTCGATACAGGGATTTGTAGGCCCAGTTGGCAGGGTCTGGTTTCTTGTCTACTCTGAAGGTTTCTGCTGTGGAAGCCTGGATATCGTCAAGCCAAACAAAGCGATTGCTGGCCAGATTCGATGTTTTCTTATCTAGACTGCAAAAAAGGAGAAGCAGTATTTTCTAAACATCTGTGCATGCATTCAGTATTTACAAAACCCAGGAAATACTGCATTTCTCTAGGTCATAATAATTCAATTTACTCACAGTCATGGTGCATGATCCCTTATTGTACAGTCACTCACATGCTCAGAAAAAAACCATAAATACACTAATGTGACCATCAAAACAAAACACAAACACTCCTTGCACTTCCAAAAACTGGATTTAAGATTATGAAAGGTAATAACCAGATTTAACCAATCAATTGCTTGGCAAACTGTAATCTGAAAGCCATCTATTACTACCTTTATAAACTTACTTTTGTCTTAACAAGATACTACAATTAAGAAAACCAGGATAACTTGTAAAAGGATTATGTTGATTAGCTGTAATTATACCCATGGATTTGATAAAACAGTGTGCAAAGTAGTTTATGGATTGTGGTTTGTTGTAGCTTAACCTGCCTGGCAGGTAAAACAAACACACAGCTGTTGGCTCACCCATCCCTCCCAGTGGGATGGGGGAGAGAAACAAAAAACCCTAAAACTCATAGGTTGAGATAAACACAGTTCAACAGGACAGAAACAAAACCAATTATAATAATAATAGAATATACAAAACAAGTGATGCACAGCACAACTGCTCACCATCTGCAGACCATCAATGCCCAGCTGGTTCCCAAGCTGCTCCCAAGTATGTACTAACTGGGCATGGCTATGGTATGGAATATCCCTTTGGCCAGTCTGGGTCAGCTGTCCTGACCATGTCCCCTCCCAATTCCTTGGGCACCTCCTGCAAAAAGCTCATGCCTCCTCACTGGCTGGGCAGCATGAAAAGCTGTAAAGTCCTTGACTTAACTACAAACACTACTTAGCAACAACTCACACATCAGTGTGTTATCGACATCATGTTCATACTAAACCCAAAACACAGCACTGCACCAGCTACTAAGAAGAAAATTAACTCTACCCCAGCCAAAACCAGGACACAGTTATACAAATGAACTTAAATGGAAATTGCTACCTGCCTCCAAACTGTGGACAACTATGACTTTTCAATCTGAATTCATGTTACCAATATATAACTTATTAAATGAGTTTGGTACTCTTGGCAAGCTTTCTGAAGTTTCACAAGACCTACTGCACGTAGAGAAATTTTGTGGCTCATGTTTCAAAAAGAGTCTCCTGAAAACTCAGTATTTCTCTCAGTATCAACAGTTTATGGAAAGAAGTGAAAACAAACACCCTGGAAGAACTTCACTGTGGCAAAGCACTGGCTGGTTGGCCCAGTGTAGCACACAGCTGATAGACCAGGTGCAGCACAGAAGTCCATTTCATCCAGCCCAGACGACCTTCCAGGAAAGACAAGAGCAACTGGGCAGAGCAGAATGGTCTTAGCATCCCAATGATATTTACTGTGCTTCCTCACAGTCAAGTAAACTTAGCTGCCACAAGTCCACAAGAGAGTTTTCATACAGGAGGAGATGGGTATAGCTAGAGGCATCACATACTACCTCTGCCATTCTTCCACAGGGAAACAGTAAGATCCCTTGGCAGAGTCTCATGCCCGTAAGGCTGTGCTCTCAGGTCCTGCTTATCTGCCTTAGGTAAAGTAGTAAACAAGGGAAAAGTCAAGGACTGCCTGGACTACACCCAGTTTTAACAATTCCTCAGTGTCACCAAATCTTCACTCTGTCCTCAGGAGCAGCTGCAGTGCAGTGAATCAGAGCTCCAGCTGCTGATGTTAAAGAAAAAACAGGAACTAGGGAATCAAAGGGAGGCAAAATAGCTGCTCAAGCCAGCAAACATGATGAGAAACACAGAAAAGGGACTTAAACTTTGAATGAAATGATCAAAACCCAACAGTGAGAAAAGCACAGCTAGGTGTGGCAAACTGGAATACTCAGGGCTCTTGTGGAACCTCTTTACTGCTCAAAGATCATGCTAGGCACCAGACACCTATTTTCCTGTTTCATAAAAAAAAAAAGAAAAAAAAGACACCTCCACTAATTACACAGTGCTTTAGAGCTTCTGGAATTAACAGAAATGATCTAGCAGAACAATTGTTCAAATACCCATCCAGATGTACCTTGAGCAAGAGGTATGAAGCACACAGCACAGAGCAGTAAATGGCTGGACATAAAAGAACTGCCAAATCTTACAACAAGCTTTGACTTAATAAGAAATAAATGTTAAGTCTCTGAGGAGGAAGTCACATTACAAGGTGCACACAGCTGTACACTAAGACTAATTAAGAGTCCTCTTTAACGCAATCCCTCTCCAAACTCTCCCAAAGAAAGGTCCATGAAAGGAAACAAGGTGCTTACAAAAACTCTGCATGTCTTTAAATATGTTTCACTACCATCATACCATGCTTTGTTTTGCAGAACAGTGCTTCAGGGAATATTTTTATCACAGTTTTTTACTTATGATGAAACAAGTGGTTCTAACTCTATTTCCATTGCTCTGAATGCAGGTTTAGTCATAGACAGCTTACCCAAAAACAATGACCCACCAGTGGTGAGAATTCAATTTATAAATTTGAATAGACATGTATGATAACAGAATGATCTTCCATGGTATTAATAACTGCATACCTTGCTGCTCCTTCCTTTCCCTGATTTCTGCCACTTGCTGCAACTTTGTCCTGGGTGTGCTTGGTGTCCGAATCGCTGCTACTGGAGTCCCCTTTGGTTCTCTTCTTTGCCTTCTTATAGTGGTGATGCTTTTTCTTTCTCTTTTTCCTTTTCTTACTTGACTGTTTCAGACTGCCATCTGTATCACTTTCCCCTGACAACTCTGATCTTGAAGTAGCCCTGCTTGGAAACAAGTATGTTTCTATATACACCTATATATCTAAGTAGTAAAACTGTAAAGAAATACCACCATAAGAAAATTCAGGATCGTTTTACCCTTCACCTTTATTTCTGGAGAAGGCAGTGACCAGGAACACATACAATGAAAGCAATATAAATCTGCATTGAAGAACAGCTATCTTTACTTTTTCAGCTGCTGGAATCACTGACAACCACTCTTAAAAGTTTTAATTGTCAAAGGCATTTTGATGTGTGATCTGTATAAATCTATCTGTTATGACTGCTAAATTAAAGATGATGACTGAGCTGATAAGATTTCCTTAGGTCAAGCTAAAAGGATGAGAAATGTTTCAGGGTGACCTGCAAAAGAAAAGTCTGCACTTTATTTTTTTCATTGTTTCTTCATGATTTTTATAAAAAATAACAAAAGCATAATTTTAAAAACCTTTCCAGATTACAAACTCAAACCTCACCAATCAAGGAGCAATTTTTATGACTACTGAATTAATGTTATCATATAATGGAGTAACAAACGCTACATGTACCAGACAACTGACTTACTGAGAGATCACAAAAAGGACTGATAGTTTTGGCAAAAAACATATAAATCATTGTACATACTACATGCACTCCAAAACTTATTAATCAACTGTCTTCTCTATACACTTAAAGCCCAAGCCCTTTTCAACAGCTTTCCTGGAATCTTTCAATAAAAGAAAGTCTCAGTATTCCTAGTATGTCAATACAAGAAAATACAGTGTTTTAGAAGCATGGCACCTCAAAAAAAAAAACCCCAAATCTTACACAACTTTATTTAAGGGCACCAAGAAAAAAGAAGCCACGGGAGAATTATTAGCAGGGCCTTAAAACAAACCACACAGTATCACCCAAAAGCAAAAGCAACTCAAAACACCTTTAAAAAAATTTGTTGGAATAACTAACTTTATAGTTGCTAGCATGTACCCTAGTAATAGGCAGAAGATTTCTCTGTACACTGTTTTTTGATGAATGCTTTTTCAAAAATGAATTAAATATGGTGGGGTTGCTGTATCATTCTATCTGAATGGTTACTTGTAAATTCCTTCATTTTATGACATCAAAGCCCTGAAAAGATCTGAGGACATGCAAGCAGAATAGGACTGATAAACAGAACAGTGATGGAGTTTCAATCACAAAGACATGTAAATGTCATGACCTGTCAACAGTTTATGCACAGGAGCTTGTACCAAATTAAAAGCAACTATTCTAGGGAAGGTAACTGAAACCAGTTCAGCAAATATGGCTGCATAAAGCTCATTTTTGGAAAAGAAAGTGATCACTCACTCCAGCCATCAGCGTGTTCTACAAAGCCGTGTAACTTGATCCATGTAATACTTCATTAACTCACATCTCCAGCTAGTTTTTTAAAACTAAAAAAATTTGACTGTGAAATGGCTGCTTGAAATGGTTTTCACAGAGAAATCACAAAGATGATACTTAATCTTTACATTATTTCAAGGGTCACTTAGGACATTCAAAAGCTAATGAAGAATCATGATCACTCAGTTCCCTTTCCATTCCAAAGTAAGAGTGATTTAAATGCAGCTGTGAGAAAAAGAAAATGGGAATGTAATTGCATAAGTATAATTTCTCATTATGTTAAGTTAAAGGACATGGAAGCATTATTCATACTTTTATATATGACTCAGTTCAGGTCTTTTTAAATACATAACAGCGGAATGAAAAAGCAGCCCCAAAAGCTCCTGAGTTTGGTCTCATGTTACAAAAGATAAGCAGGACAAAAGAAAGAGGCTATTTTAAAAAATATTGAAGTATATTCTACCTTATTATTGGTGATTTTTCAGGTAGGAGATTTGCAACTTCTGTAGTGCGCTGATGCAGTAATAGTGCATCTTCTGTAGAGAAGCTTGGGTTGCTGAGCCAGTCCAGTTCTGCAGGTAAAGAAAAGTGTGAGATCAATACAAATTAACTTGCTGTGCCTTTTAAAGCTGGGGGTTAATCTAGTCATCAGACAGCTAAATTCAGAGCAAATGTCACAAAGTTGTGTAAAAAACCGAGTGTATTGGAAAGCAGTCCATGAAATCCCCATTTAGCACAACACTACATTCTAACAAGGTGAACTACCTGGAAGCTGGAGTCTTCCCTGCCTTCAATCTAAGCTTTAAAAAACCCATGATATATATAAGAATACTTAAAAATTCATACTGAAAGCAGATGATAGGTTTCATGCACTGCTATATGCTTTAAAAAAATCTGTCCAGTATTAATTTTTACAGTGTAAAACTGTATCTTTTTATATTTTGTATAAATGTGTTACATATGCATAACTATATACCATCTAATGTATATAAATTAATTTTATCAATTAATTATAATTATTCTACCCAGTATTTAATATATATATGGATGTACTTAAAGAGCAAAATTGGAAAAGACACAGAGGATCACAATGAAAGGTGTAGATTAAGAAATACAATGTAGCTCATTGTACTTTACTCACTGTATGGGAAATATTTTTAACCCTATTTTATTGATAGGGAGACCCATTGCTGGTAAGAACACTCAAGTGTTTTACACAAGGTCAAAAAAGTGTCACTGGATTCTCAGTTCCCTAACCACTGAAACACCATTTTTAAAACTGTGGGGAAAAGGATAATTTATGCTAATTTTGATATATTAGTCAGCATTATGCATCTAAACCTCAGACCTCGGATAAGACTGGATACTGACAGGATGTGGAGGGGGAATTTTTTCCCATAATTTTACGGTATTAAAGCTTCTGTAACAATTTTCCTAGAGATTTCATTTCTAGATTTTTTTTTTTTTTAAGTATGTGATACTCATTTTTCTATTTCACACAAGCCCAGAACTTAATGTTAGCCTCTCTGGTGCCAGACCACAGGAGACAGCAACAGAAAGACAAAAAAATGGTCTCCCTGCCCCTTCTCCATGCTCTTTACAGCCATTTTTGCCTCTGTGTTCTTCCTGTCATACTCTTTGTACTTCTGACTACACTGACCTCCAATCCTCGAACAGCATGAACCTGTTGTCTGCCAAGCCATACATTTCTCCTCCTTCTTCAGTATTTCTTTCAGAAATAGCCCTTCACACCAAAATTATTTCTTCCTTCTCATATCCCTGACTTCCTGCCTGCAGAAGGACTGAAAATGGAGCAGGCTGCAAAACAGCTTGTTACCCCAAGTGAAACTCACCCAGAAGTAGGTAGGTATTTCCCTATGGATTGTCCCTGACACCCAAGACCAAAGGCCTTGTGGGGCGGGGGGGCCCACTAGCCCTGGCTCATCCTGAACCTCCACCTACCTCGGTGCAGGACCAAAAGGCACGTCCCCACCAGCGCCCCTGCCAACTCCCTGCAGAACAGGGCCACGCACCTGTTCCCAGCTCACCAAAATGCAGGATGCAGACTGCAAATGAAACTTCAGCTGTAGAATATAGGTGTGTGTTACTGTAACCTTTTGCTTGGCAATCAGAATCACCAAGCCAAATGCAAACACACTCCCCTACTTCGTCACAAACCTACTTTTTTTTTCCCCTTACAGGAAGATACTTAAGACATATTAATTAAAAATCAGAATAAAAAGCGAAACCTTAAAAACCACAAACCCTACCTATTTAAAATATGATAAAAATCTACTATTTAATTTCAATTAATCCACACTGGCATAAATGCCTTCATTTTAAGTGTGCATCTATGAATGTAAAGCTGCAAATCTACCACAAAGCAGTCTTCCAAATCCTTTGGTGAGCTTAAAGGAGAAGATTTATGCTGGATAACATCCAAGCAACATTTCACTTGCCTATCAAAATAATTATTCCTCCTCCTGGGGAATAAATTGTTATGCAGCAATAAGTTGATTTCTTATTTCAATCCTGTAAGAGTTGTATTAAAAACCAAGCTAAAATCAGAATTTCTTCTTAGAAGAATTGTATTTACTATTTGCCATGAAATACTAAAATGTCTCTCATGAATAATTCTGTAACCATTACATATTTAAAAAACCCAGGAGTTAAATCAATTCAAACATCTCATAACTGCATAATCAAATCAGAGCTAGTAATTCGATGTACGTCGAAGGGTGAGTGCTGCTTTATACCTGAGATTTTTGAGGTACATTTATTAAATGGCATATTGATTTAAAAAATTACTATCTTCCTTATATTCAATTATTTCTGCTCATTCTGGTAATGAAGAAGGGAGCAAACTGCAACCCTACAATGTTTTTCCACTGGTCACACTCTGGTCTTCCTTAAACAGGTAAATTCAGAGAGTTCAGTGGTCCACAGCACTCATGGTTCCAGTAAATGCAACTAATCTGTACACACAGACTTATATTTATTTTCCAAAAAAAGAATAAATCCATTTTTCTTTTGATTTGCATCGTATTACCTAGACACACCTAACACCACAGAAAAATTTACTGGTTGGCAGAGCCTCTGGTGTAAAGGAGCATCACACAACAGCACAAAAATGTAAGTTATTAACTAGGTAGATCTTCTTAAAACTACTCTATCCGTTCCACAGATATACAAAACACATCTAATTTGTCTTTGGCCAGATCTCCAATAACATACTTCAGGCACAGAGATACTCTCTGTAGCCTTTGAGTTTCTCTCCTTTTTAATAGGTTATTGTTTCCCTTTGCAATGCGTAATAAATCATTCACTAGTATCATTTTTAGTAGAAATAAATTTATTGTAAGGTAGTTCTATATTGATCAGAATGAAGAATTATGGTGCAAAAATCACGTGAAATATATTAATACTAATGCTCATGACAGTTAATAAAACACTGGGTTACTTTTTTGAAAAGTAAGCTTGAAGCCAGACTGAAGTTAAATTATTTGCCTTCAGTCATACAGAGCTGTTGATGACAAAATTCAGCATTCAAGACTTAAAACATTCAGACCATTAGCAAAAAAGGTCTAAGATGTTTAAGATCTTGATCTAAGGTCTTTTAAAATGAAAAACAGGCTTTTCATTGATTTCAAGAGCATAATTTCAGGTCCTCCAAAGATTAATGTGGATAATGCATTTTTGAATATTATTCATCAGTGTCAACACTTCAGATACAGACCGACCCAAACTAGGAAAAAAATGTCTGCACACACAGGAAGTATGCTAAATTTTATAACCTTGAGCCTCGTGGAACTACAGTGCCAGATAACTTCCAAATGGAGATCCTTAGCAGCACTAAGGGCTTCAGTCTTAAAAACTAACAAGCAGAAAGCAACCGATATGTTTCTTTTGAACATGTCATTGTTGATCACATTGACAAAATGAGGTGAGAAGAAAATAAAGAAAGAAATCAGCAAAGGTCCAATGGTATTAGAAGATACAATAAAACACAGGGCTGACCAAGCATGTAAATTTCCTTGAAACACACAAAACACACTTCAAACAAAGAGGCTACACCTGAACTGGCAGGAGACTGGAAAAGAGTTATCTTTAGATTCCTCTCTTGAAAAAAAAAAGAACCACATCCTTAACTAAAAAGAGCAAATTGGCAAAATTTTCATTCCACTCCACCTCCTCCTAGCAAACAACTCCTGCACCTCACAAAGGGATGAAACCTGGCTCTCTGAATTGAGCCCTCCATCCTTTACAGTCCCCACCGCTGCCACAGCTTCAGAAATTATCTGGGTTGTCTAGACCCTTCTACAGTACTTTGCCACATCCCTGGATTCTTGGCTGGGCAAGAGGCGGCCTGTGCTGTGTCAGATTGTGATCTCAGATGTTTATTACTTGGCTAATGCACATACGCTCATTGCCAAGTCCATCTACCCTGGTAACAGTTCAATTCATGTAACAGCCCCTCTCTCAGCAGTGGTGCTTGATCCAGGTTTATCTTTTCTAACCAAATGTAGATTTTCAGAGGCTTCCTCTGCTTCTGCCATTTCTCTCTTTCACCACAACAAATCTGATTGAAACAGTTCAAACTCCTGAGGAGGAAGAGAGCGATACTGAGTAAAAAGGCTGACAGACTGATGCACAGCAAACACGCATAAGATGCATTTCCATAGGAAATTTGCCTTAAATATAGCAAGATAACGTCTTTTACCACCATTAACTATCAGAAACGAACTTCCAAGATGTCATGCTGACTTAATTTTACCTGAAAGTCCCTGTTATTCCCTTACAGAAGTGAAGCCACTCACTAACTTGGTGCAATATGATTACAACCATGAGCGCAAGCAGAGGGAGGTTTACTTTTTACATTTTAATTTATTGTTTATTGTTTTAGAGCCTCCAAGTAAAACTCACCTTGAGAAATGAAGTCATAAACATTAATCCCCTGACTGTGCCTGCAGCTTAGTTCTACCTGAGCAAGTGAGATCAAACTGCATTTTTAAAACACTGAAGGATCACACTGCAAGAATCAACCCCTGTAGCATAGTCAATATGCCTCTGTGGATACATCAGGGAAATATTTAGAATTCTCCAACTACAGTATTTTCTGAACAATTAAATCAAACTGACCTAATACTCTGGAAAGAACTGAACAATTTTTTCCATTACACAAACACAAGTCCAATCCTCCTTGTAAATAATCTCCAGTGAATCGGTTAGCTGGATACAAGCATTTCAAACATCAAAATGCATTCCAAACTGGAATGTCAGATGTTTAAGAAACATTACCATTTTCACAGACCAGATTTACATTATGAACATAAAGAATAAAATATATTAAACTTGTTTTGTGATAACATGCGTGTACTTGTCATGCTACTCTACCATCCACATCCACGAGCGCAACAGTGGCATTCTTTCTTGTACCTTCCCAAGGAAAAAAAAAAAAAAAGAAATAATTTACAGTGAATGTCTACAGAGACAATTTTTAAGAGTTATGCAAAGCCTTTTGTTGCCTCTCAGAATCCTGAAAATCTGTTTTCAGCACAAATCGCTGCACCCTCTTACCTACAGAATAGTCCAGACTGTAAATAATGCTGTACATAATGCTTATCACTGTCAGTGGTGCTAATTATTAACCCTGCTCAGTTCAGTACAGCTCCTGATAAATTTGTAATTTATCTTCTAACAAAAAACTAATTAAGCTTGACAACATAATTGTTAGAAACCATATACAAAATTACTTTGCACTCTAGAGGTTGCTGCGAGTCAGCAATCTACCAGGGTAGGAAGAGCATAGAGCAATAATTCTGTTTCAGGCAGTGCTTATATTTATAAAAGGTTTAAGGTTTGAAGGTGTATGAGACAGAGGTGGTCAGAGGAATGAAACATGGCCAGCATATTTACATTATTACCTCAACTTTTACAATAAAAGCATCCTAAATGACTGTAAAAGACACCTCTGTTCTGCAAATCACGTTAAACACAACACAGTCTGTGATCTCTGTATTATGCTGGACTTTGGCTTTGTATCAGCTCTGAGGAGAGTCATCCATCTATCAGAGGGATATTAAAGTTGCCCGTCAAGTTCTCAAGTTCTCACAAGCTGAATGTGTGAAATTTGATATATGCCACCATAAACGTGGTTCTAAGTTAATACTTAATTTTTATAACTTAAACTGAAAGGTGGTCATTAAAAGCAAAGTACAGTATGGGCTAAAACATAAACCAAGCAGATTATGATCCTTAAAGTTTTGTCAATTGTTCTCTCACAAAAAAACTTCCAGTAGATCAAAAGGTAACTCACAAATACTATTAATAACTAAAATCTAGATCTGAAAGTCACTCTTAACACCTTTTTCTGTGCAATTTGATCTTCCAGACAGGTGGTTGCCAGTGACACACGCTACACATAAAGGCTAAATTCCCAGAGTTTTAAAATATAGGCAACGTCTTACTACTACAGAATTTTGCTGTATCTCTGCCTGGCAGAGATACTCCTCTCTTCCTAGAAGCTATTATTTGGGATCTAATTATGCCCATTATTCCCTGCAACAAGTGTCATTACCAGAAAGGCTCCTGAACATGGCTAAAACATCTCTGTACTGGCAGACTGATTATCAACAGCTGCAATGCCATCAAGAGGCAACATAGAACTGGCCACAACAAGAAGTTCTATTGCTAAAAACCTTCAAAAACTCAGCATACTGACTGGACCAACATACAAGAAATTTAGCTTAGGTAAACAATTCTCTTAGTTTCCCCTTGCTGTGATGTCTAGAGGATGGGCAGACTCAAGCGTGGTGGAAGCTGGCAAGCAAAGAGCAGAGTTCAAAGCATCTCCCAGCAGAATGAATGAATGCTGCTGGTATTTCAGAGTTTGGCAATACACCAGATAAGGTTTTAACTCTTTTAATAAAAGTGCAACTGTTTGAAACTGCGACAGTCAAAATGAACAACGGAATCATAATCTCACTCACGACCTTCCAAAAGAAAATATCCTTTACAACTAAGATTTGGCTCAATAAACAAGGTGATGAGAAAATTCTTTTCAAGCTGTCCAAGGCTAGGGAGAGGGAGGGGTGCTACATTAAAAAATCGTTTGCTGCACAGAGCAAACCTTCTCCACCACACACACAACGTGCAGGTATTTTTCAAAGCCGATTATCTCCCCCCAGCAGCTACCAGCTGATAGCTGCGAACAAACCTGACTGAGATGCCGCCAAGGGGGAGCCAGCACTGTGTTTATAGGGATGGCCCTACTCCGGGTCCTCTCCAGAACTACCTCACGGGAAGGAACTTTACTCCTAAGTACGATAACTTTATTCGTAAACAGAACTTTATTCAACCCGGCAGCGACACGCCCTGCGCATGTCCGCTCGTACTCAGGGCCTGACGGAGGAGCCCGGGAGGCGGGCCGCGCCGCCCTCGGGAGCGGCGCTTACCGAGCGCTGGTCAGCGGCGGAGTTGGCCGGGCAGGTGAGCCCCTCGGCCAGGCTCCCAAGCCTCCAGAGGCGACAGATACAGACCGCCGGTCCCGGTGCGGGGTCCCGGGCGTCAGCGGCAGCACCGCCCACGCCGCAAGCAGCGGGGGCGGGGCGCGGGCGGCCCGCGACGCGGGCACGNCGTGCTGGGTGGCAGTCGGAGCAGGCCCGACAGGGTGCGCGGAAAGGCCGGCACGGTGCAAAAGGCTCCGTATGGAGGCAAGTGGAAGCGGAAGGGCTTCCCGGTGGACAGGCCGCGGGGCGCTCTTGGGAGAAAAAGAATTTTCCCAGGACTTTACCTTTCCTGGAGCCCTCGCTGCTGCCGGCTGGGGGCTCCCCGGGCTCGGCGACGCCAGCAAAAGCCGGGAACAGAGCCATGTCTCAGCTTACCGCCACCACTCTGCTCGAAGGGTCCCGCGTAGCGGCGGGGGGGT
>VZTU01025248.1:194831-229353 GCA_013400835.1 Zapornia atra | reverse complement strand
TGGGAAATGTAGTTCGTCCGGCTGTCCTCCCAAAATGGCGGCGGGGCCCAGCCGCCGCTGAGAAAAGGTGGTGGTATTTCTGCAGACGTCTTGCTTCCTCCAGGGCTTCGCGTATCTTGTGCTTCCCGCCGCCGTCACTGAAATGGGAAAGCAGAGGAAGGGATGGAGGTTGCAAAAACAGCCTTTCCCTCCCCGCCGCCCTCTCTTCCCTTAGGGGTTTCACCAGCAAGGAGCACCTGAGGAACGTTTCAAGGCTGGGATGCTTAACTATCTAAAGGAGAATTAAGAAGCCATGCTTCCTTTCTCTTGTATCCACTGGATGTTTGCAGGCCCATAGAGCCAGACAGCCTGTCTTAAACACCGGCAGCGACTGCTTAGGTTGGAAATAACCTCCTGTGGTCAGTCAGTCCTTTATAAGCTGCGTGACCAGGCAGTCAGCTATCATGGTTAGTGGCATCCATGAGCCTGCCCTCCATAAAAGAACATGAAAGATAATTTTTCATGCTTTTGGACTTTGCACCTTATTGGACAAGATGTTCTATTTTTTAAATTATATATTGTATGAAACAGTATTTCCTTTCTGTCTCAAGCCCAGTGCCTGATTCTTGCATTGCGAGGAAATTTTGTGCCTATTCGCTTTCTCTACAACATTTTATACCCTGTTAATATAATTCACTTTAGTATTCTTCTTTCTGGACTGAAAAGTCTGCCTATTTTTCTTTTTATATTAAAGCCACTCCATAATGTTGTTCTTATTGAATTTATTGCATTTTTCTACCTCCTATACTAATACTACTGCAGGACCAGAATTCCATTTAGTGATTAAGCTATAGGCGACAATGGCTTCAGCAAATATATGCAATTATAATCACTGGTTTGTTTTCTGCTCCTTTCCCAATACCTTTTGATCATTCTGTTTGACTTTTGGCCTCTCCAGAGCTACAGTGTTTCTGAAGAGCCCATTCCCCAGTGGCAAAAGATAATGGGTAACAATTGAGTGCAGATGTTAGGATTAGCTTCCTTATACACACCAATTCGTGCTCACTGAGGTGGTTTTTTCAATAATTTTGTCATTTAGTTCTGAAATACCTTAGCTGTCCAGTTACCCTGAATAATTTTGCACCATCTGCAGACTTTGTCAACTCCGTATTCACTGCCGTTTGCAGCCTTTTTGTAGGTGTTGAACAGGCAGATCCCAAGGGATTCCCCTGATCACTTCTTCCTTTAGAACTGTAAAACTATTTCTTGATCTTTATTTCTTACATTTATGATTAATCTATAAAGTCCTATTAATTTTTAACAACAGGAGAAAAGAATGAAAGTACAAAGAGAAGAGGATTCAGAACAAATATGGTGGGCATGGATGCTGATAGACCGAAAGTCTGCAAGTCAGTGGGGCCTGACTGCCAACTTGGAAAGAAGAGGCTTTCAGATGTATGCTCACATACTCCCATGGAGCACTGGTTTTGTTCAAGTCTGTTAACATCAAGCACTGCAGTGAAACATTAGAATGTGCAAAATGGAGTACATAACATAAAGAAATATATATCTGCCTAGAACTGATACAGAAGATAGGGGGAAAAAACCTAAGAGAAGCACATTACCAATTTGTGACCAAATTCTGCAGAGAGAATTTTAAAAGAATATTTTGTTACATGCACGTTTTAGCCTTTTTCCTGAGAAGAGAAAACCTATGTAATTATGCTACCTGAACAAACATTTCTCTGTCTGCCTCACCTAATTTCTCCAGGTAGTTTTAGAACTTGTGACCAATTGCATCCAAGTTTAATGGAAGGTTACAGGTTATTACATTACTCTGAATTACATGAAAACAGGTGGTGATGCAGAGCAGAATTTTCAGTGGGAGGAAAACTCCTGCGAGCATGCAGTTCATGCTGGGAGTCTAACCTACTGGGAGAGTTCAGTCAGAACTCTCCTACTCATGGAAATATTTGCAATAATGTTATTTGGGTAGTTACTTAATTTTGTAGCTGTGTTTATTCGGCGTGCCTCAGCCCAGGGAAAGGTACCACCAATCTACAGAAAATGAATTATCTTCCTATTCTGTTGCTAACCAGACTCAAAGCCCTTTAAAGGCACTGATGCTGTAAATACAGGATAAACTAAATGAATTTCACAACAAAAATCTTCTGTTTATTTGCTGAATGTCATTATTCATATTGTCTACCTGTTGCTCATAGTGATGGTAGCTAACACCTCAACAAAAAGAGTGCAGAAAGAGAAAATACAGGTTTTTAGAGTAAAGCAAACAATCAAACAGCTTATAAGAATCCTACATACAGATTTATGTCCTCTGTCCCTGGAAATAGGCCCCAATTATGGTTAAAGAGAAGGATAGATTAATACAGGGCACTATTATTTTTGCACACACTTATTGTGTTAAAAAAAACCAAATGAAAACAAAAAAAATTAACACTACCACATAAAATACAGACAGTGTTTCTTGTTATAAGTAGAAGTTAAATTTGTGTGAACACTGGTTTTAGATTCTCACATTTATTTGTACATGTAATTCCTAATTATCATTATTAGAAATTGGCTGTGCAGTAAAATCTTCTACGTTGACACTTCCTTAACTTACTGCATGAGCAGTGCCCATTCTGATGAAATGTCATTTTCTGCAGTGTCTTTAGCCCCATGCCTAATAATTTTTATTTTGCAGCTTTTGTCTTAAAACTCTGCAAAAATGCATTTTAATAATGATATATGAATACTTTACCAAGCCTTCATGGGCAAGAAGTACTTTTATAAATAAACTAAATGTTTGCCTCCAGTCTGTTAAGCCAAACTTTTTCTTAGGACTTGGTGAAAAACCTGACCAGAACACCTCTTGATGTCTAGAATATAGTTACCTGAAATGCTCAGCATTGTTTCTTCAGTTCTATCCTAATGGTAGCAAACCACCAAGGCACTTAGAATATGGACAGAACCACAGCAGCAGTAACCAACAAGAGTTCCTTGTTAGCAAGAAGGAACAAACAAATGAACTAGAAGAACTAACAGTAACAACTTCCTTGCTTAAGAACACTCTGGTCAGCTTTTTACATTGTATCTACCTATTTAAGATATTAAAGTCTAGTATAGCAAATATTTTTGTTCATAACCCATTTTAAAGATTTTTCTTCTTTGGAAAGCCTGATGGTGAGTAATGTATTGACTGAGCAGATGTGACTGATAGTTTTCAGTAGATTTGGGACTTGAGTTCATTTGTGTATTTTGACAAAAATCATTATATTCAGGGAGAAAAAACCAAAACAAACCTCTCATCAGGTCTATAACACTTTTCTTACTAGAACAAAATTATAGTAGGTATTTGTGAATCTCACTTTCATGAAATGGGTGCCATATGATGCAGTAATTCAAAGCCTCTCACCAGGGCTTGAAAGGCTATAGCAGGCCAGTTGGTTCTTAGCCTCACACAGTCACATTTTGCTTGGTCGTGCTCTCCACACGCTAATTTTACAGCCTGTGATATCATGCTCTGCATATCTTTCATATTTTATGTTGTTTCTCCACACTTTCTACTTCCACTATAGTAAATCCTGTAGTTTCTTCCACTCCAATGACCAAGGAGCCCCCTCTAGGAGTAGAGTAGGTTCATCTCTCTCTATCAAGAGACCATCCTCTTTACAAAGGAGGGTTTGTTCTCTGTCCTGGCTTCGGCTGAGAGAAGAGTTAATTTTCTCTGTAGCTAGTATGGGGCTCTGTTTTGGATTTATGCTGAAAATACTCTTGATAATATAGAGATGTTTTTGTTACAAAGAGATGCTTTTCTTGTTGAGTCAATCATGAGATGATGCAGTTGTATCATGATATGCACATGTATCATGATGCAGAGTTTAGTAAGAAAACATGGGTGGTTAATATGACACATTTACCATGTTTGAGCAGTGAGAGGAACTAGGCAAATGTAGGAGGAGGGTGCTATAGTTTTGTCTCCCTGCAGTGAGACCTATGGTGCACAATGGGGTTTCCAATAACACCGGTTCCTGTTCTGATGGCGTGCCAAGTTTCCAGCCTTCCTCTACATTCTCCCAGCCCTTTCTCAGGTTTCTTTCACTGAGAAATCCTTTTGTCTATGCCAACGCTACTGAGATGTATTGAGATGCAGTGAGTAATTTTACCAAGGGCTAATTTTTTCCTGAGACCCGCTCAGCAGGCAGAACTGGGAGAGCTCCAGTTTCAGCTCTGCCAGGTGCAGCGCGCTGCCACCAGGCCGGACCCTCCGCACCGTCCCGGGGCCAGCCTCCCCAGGAGGACCACACACAAGAGATCATCTCCTGCAGGAGCATCGCATGTTTGGGACTTTAATGATGCCTGATAAGGTCCCTGTCGATATTTTATTTCCTCTTTCAACCCTTCTGTCAGGGTGCTGGTGTGGGCCAGGTGCTGTGGGGTCAAGGACAGGAGCTGTCTACCCAGGAGAAGGGCGCTGGGGGTGCCCGAGCCCTGGGGAATTAGGCAGCTCCCTGGGGACAAGGACAGGCTGAGGCTGGGACATGGGCCCACAGGCGTGCCTGGCTCAGCATGGCACCCATGGCCGGGCAGGGGCTGATGGCTCCACAGTGCTGACATGGGTCCTGGGCCGAGGGTAACCAGATTCATGTTGTGAGCACCAGATGTTACATGCCTGGGATATGTCACAGAGGGAATGATGTAGAGCTCTCCATCATCTTATGCTTCTGGCGTTTGAGAGAGGCAGCTCAAGGAGACCTCTTCTGAGAAAAAATTCTTCTCAAATGTCTAGATATTATTCTTCCAATCCTCAAAACTGAACATAGTTTGGCATAAAGGTATAATAATTTTCTCTCTTCTAAAAATGCCTTTCTTGTATTTTAAAGGGAAATTACCTGGCTCATATTTAGCACCAATTTCCAATAACTAACTTTTGTTTGTTTTTAATTATATACTGTAATACACGTACAGTAAGTGTCCTAGGTAAGATTGTATAATACTGCCATTAAATTTGATGTATTTTGCACCCTAAGAATCCACTGTGGTCAGAAGGTATAGGCTTTCTGGAGTCTTATACACACTTTTTGAAAACAATGCTATTGCTCATTGAAAGCATACAATTTCTACATCCTTTTTCTTCTTAACATGTACTAAATAATACCTGAATAAAATCTTAGCAGTTTAAATTATTAATAAAACAGGGATATAAAACCACACAGAACACATTTCCTTCAACAGATAAATAGAAAATAAGCACATATAAGTTGATCACACAGAGGCACTACCACTAATATCTTTACAAAGCCTGTCAGGCCAACTTTCTATTGCTTTAACAAATCTGGTGAGTTATTTACTCATCCACATTCTATCTGCAAAAATCTTCAGTTATGAGGGGCATTGCATCAAATGCTTGCTGGGCAGACCAACTACTGCAGGTATGGTTTTGATGGACATAGGTGATAAAGATAACTTTTCACTACACCTTCTGATTCTGTGCTTTCAAAACCCAGAGGAGAGTTTTGTACTTGATTATTCGAGCTGCGTGGCAGCGCTGGCCTTGACTCTGAATGAAAGCCATGGCCAGACTGACCTTGTATGCCTGTATGACATACATAGATACTCTTCCATAGTATGAAATGGAAACATCAGCCAAATTCATGCAAAAACTCTTTGTTTCAAAGCCATACTCTAGATAGGCATAAGCAGGTTTTTAGTCAGGCTTGTAAAGTATTTTAACTTCTGCTGTACATTCATGTATGCATATGTGAATGTAAATCTGTATTTCTATATTGATTTTTTTTTAAAAGGGTCTTGATATTGCTCTGAACAGAAGAGGAGGGTGGTATATTTTCAGACATAAGCAAAGCATTCTCTTGGCTAGCAGTGTCCCCTAGCATTTTATACATGCTTTCTTAGGGCTAAGACTAGAAAAATTTTAATAAATTCTGAATGATCAGAACTTACTATGTATCCAAAATCATGCAATTTTAACCAACAGAGGCAAGGAGTTTGATTCCTGAAAAAAAACCAAAACCCAAACCCCACCCAAAAAACACTCTACTCTCCAACCCTTCTTTTTGGCCTATATTTGTATCTTGTTCTCTGGAGGCCCACCATGCTTATTTTTTAAAACAACACAGCAATAAATCTTCCTTTAAGAGAAATGCATTTGACATACTTCTTTTATTCCCAAATCAAAACAAGTCTTAAATGCTATTCCAACAGAAAACATTTAACTTCTTGCAGCATTTTGAGGTGGCTTTCCAGTTACTGTAATGGGGTCTTTTTCAGTGCCTTGGGATCATAGGTTCAGATGTTTTAGTTTGAGGGAGAAGTAATATCCCTGATGAGTCTTTCAAAATGGAGCCTAAGAAACATAATTAGCATGCTTAAATAATCTGTATTTTTACAATACATACGCTGCACTGTGTACCAGAGGGAATTGTCCATGTTCTGCTATCCATTCCTTTGGAAGCAGTTAGCAAAGTCTTCTGCCTTTCCCCTGCATTTCATGATTTCTTACATAAAATTCATGCTAATGTCTCATTAGACATTTCCCCCAAATAAAGTTTCTCCAGCCATTTATCCCTAGTCATGAACCTTTTGTGAACACAGGCCTGGAAGGGATGCTCCTAGACTGAGTTCAGGCTTCTCTGCAGAAAACCTTACTACAAGTCATGTCTTCCACTTTTAAGTTTGTTGGTCTTTTCTACCCACAACCCCTGTCGTAAGGCAGTTCCAGAACTTTGACTTCCTGATGCTTAGAAACATCCTGACTTCCTTCTTGATTTCATTCATGCTCTGTTTATATCCACTGATTCTGGGCCAACATTTTCCTATAGCTTAAAATAGCTCTTTGCTTCAGCAGGGTGCTAACCCAGATGCAATCTATGCACAGACAGTAATCATGTGCCACTCAGCCTTTCTTCCCTTAAGCAATTTCAATTTTTTTTAAGATTGATTGCTCAGTCCACTGAATTCTTTGCTCTTGCCTCAGTTAATATTCTGAACTAGAATTGTACACAGTAATCCAGACACAGTGGTGCTCTACAGAATGGCTTGCTTCTCATTCTCTACTGAAAATATTCTACAGTCCCACTTTATCATTTAGTTGGCTGAATTATATTAGTGGCTCATAATGACCATAATCAATTGTTAGACTTAGGCATTTCCAATCTATCACTTCCCCTGGATGAATCCTCCTATCCCCCTTTCATACCAGAAACTCTTGTTATTAACCTCTAAGGACATGGTCCTCTATTTTGTCTTAAATTTAACTTGGTTCAGTTACTCCAGGCTGCTAGGTCACCTGTTCTCCAGGAATGAAATTCTTGATATGGCTCAGTGTGAGCAGCAAGGCCTCTTAGGTTTTGCCATCAGCAAGTTTAATCATCATGTTCTTATTTTTTGTGCCATTGCCTTGATTAAATAAGACTGGGGCAAATGCTGGTATAAGGAGCCCCACTTGAAATCCCTTTCTGGTCTCATAGTGCCTTTTCTAGCATAGGCCTATTGTCAGCCCTCTTTTAGCCAGTTCTTTATCTGACTTACATTGCTTGTGCTATTTCCCATTTCGACTCAGTCTCATCAGTGCTACATTGTCAAGTGCTTTACTGAGAGAAAAATGAATTGGATCTACCAAGTTTCCATCCATAAAAATTCTGCTGCCATTAAAGTACACTCATGATCCACCTTCAGTAAGCTTGGACTGCATTTATCCCATCTTCCACTTATTTCCATCGTGTTCATTATTTTCAAAATTTATTTTAAAGCTTTTGTGTTATTGTAGACTAACAGAATGATCACAAATACATTAAATGTTTATAAAAAGAAAAGTGAAGCTTGCCATATAGCCCCACCACAATACAACAGATGGATTAAAATCTCTAACACAAGCCATAAAACTTCATGCCCTAGTTCTTTCATTTGTCAGTAATGCTTCCCCATTTAAGCAAGTTGAGCTCTCCCAGTTTAGCTTCCATGCCATGGTTCTTTTCACTTTGTGTATACTTCTCTTCTAGCAGCACACTTGGCTTTGACTTTCTTCTCTGTATCTGTGTCGGTTCTGAAAGCTGCAAAAATTACTCATTATGCTGGGGAATGTGGCTAGATTATATATGACCTCAGTGCTTTGGGGCTCCCCCCTCTTTTGGTGCTAGTTGCAATGTACCTCCTATATTGCTCAATAGTTTTTGCTTTTTGTTTTACTATTTTGCAAGCTCAAGCTGTAGGTTAGGTTTGGCAAATCCTCCTGAGGCCTGCACCACCAAGCCTCCAAGCCATGGCTTGCTTCATTCATTCATTCATTTCCTTTCTCCACACCATACAGACTTTTTCCTTGGTTTTACTCTGACTGCTGTGGTGGTTACTCATCCCACTTCCGTACTTGGAATGTAAATTCCAGACAGTTTTTACATGGCTAAGGTAGATAAATTCCAGATCTCTGTCATGTTTAAGCCTCTGATTTATTCAGTCCATTCAAATACCTCAACTACAATGTCTAATCTACCAAGATTTGTTCTCAAGGTATTAAAAAAGCTCTCCAAAATGTTAACTGTTGAAACAGCTTTGTTTATCCCTCCATTTATTTTGGACTTTTCAGCTAGGGGAGATGGGGAAGGGACCACTCTGTTTTAACTTTAAATGCAGCCAGCTCTCTCCACATGATTACTACCTATAAAATTAGTCTAAAATAGCTTGTACCCAGCAAAAAGAAATGTTTTGGTTGTCACTTGCATAAATATCTGGGCTGTACTGGTATTAGTAACTCATGTTTTCCACTGTACATCTGCATTTTTGAATCTTTCCTCAGCCTTGTCAGGAATCTCCTCCATCCCCATGTTTCACCAAAAACTGAGCTGTGACATTTGCAGGAGATTTTCCTTTCTCCACTCTCCATTTGTGCTGCAAAACCCCACTAATTTATCTGCTGTCAAGATCGCAAACTTTCCTCCAGAGTTCTAGAAAATACCAGTGTATAAATACCATCACATAGGTATCCAGTACTGGCACTGACAAGTTTTACTACCAGACAATTTGGATAAAGCTTGAGTTGTCACCTCCCTTGCAGAATGCTGACGGCTGTCACTAGACAACCAATATGACAGGCATTGAAACTAATTGATAAGTACACAGTAAAAACAGAAACCCAAAATGACAACAGAATGAACTGGAATCCTGCTGTCCTGAGCTATTACATTGTTCTTTTGCCAGAGCCAAAGTGCTGCAGACTCAACTCAGATCAATATGATCAATGCTGAGCTGCCTTACTGAAACACACACACAGCTTATATAGGTTTCTCTATCAGTACAGGAGTTACCTTACATTGCCATTGGTTCACCCACCTTACAGGTGTCTCACTATTGCTAATCATTGGTTAAGGCTACACAGTCACGTTGTTTCTTTTTAAGGCAGTTGTTAACATTCTTGCAGTTTCCTATCTCATGGATTGCTTCTTGCAAGCTCCAGTTCTCCCAGAGGTCTGCTCTCCTGTTGCTGCACACCGACACATCTCTGCTAGCTTCCCCAGGCCTGATTATATGGGGGTCAGGAATAAATCTGGATGGGCCACAAACCCCCTTCCTCTCAAAGTACATCGCTACAGTTCTTGCAGCACACTGAGGATTACTACACCTATAAAACCACCAACCTAACATACCTAAATTATGGATGGCGTCACTACGTCCCAGTAATATATTAATTGGGACTAATCAACTATACATTTACTAAAATGAAATCCACTACCTTATTAATAGTGAAAGTCTTTTTATACAAACTGCAGTTATTCTGCTGAAGCGCTGTTACTTTCGACCTGAAGAGCAACAGCATGCTGCACAACCTTGAGAAGAGGAGAATGCCCAGCCAAGTACACTTGGTAAGTACTATAATAACTTTAGGAAATTTAATTTTCATGTAAAGAACAGACATTAATTTTATTTTTATGCTCCTTCCTCAAAGGTATGACCGTGCTTCTTCCATGCACTTCTTTCTCACCTTACCTGTCCCTCAGTGGTTTCCTACACCCATTAAATTGCATAAAAGCAGTTCTTTTGCCTCAGAAGGCTGGAAGAAACAGCTGTACATGCATTAAATATATTAGGAGGAAAGGTAAGGGTTATGGTAATTCAAACCTAGTTTTTAGTGCAATAAAACAGCTAAGCCAGAATAATCTGGGTGTCCATGTACCTTCATCACAGTGTGAGTGAATATACATACATATGTGTGTGTATACAGGTTTTTTTCATTTCATAGCTTATTTTACAAACATATACAGAAGCAGAGCGGTTTGAATTTTACAGACTTCCAAGAAAATTGAGTATGTCAGAAATCTGCTTGCTACTCAGTCTGTACCACAAACATGAATATCTACAACTTCATCAAAATGATTGCAACACTCTTCTTTCCCTTGTAAACCTCCTGCTGTTGGAATAGAAGACCCTCTGAAGGCTTTTCCAAGCTGTCCTGTGCTATGATGCTATATGAGTTCTCCCACCCTCTAGAATTCTCTCTCATAACCACTAATCCACATCCAGACAGGCACAAAACCAGATGATAACCATTTGTCAAATAGCTCATGGCCTAAATCTGTCTCACATACATACGTATTTCCTTTTCTGTAAACAGACTCAGGATGATCACCACCACACATGACCATTTGCTCACAAACAGCCAGCCAGATACTGTTCCTTTTTCTACACACTCAACACACACATTTATCTCACTGTCCATTCCAAATACTCCCTCCCCCCTTAATAAATATTACTTTCTTTTTTTTAATTCCCCTCAGATTCTTCATCACTCTCAGATCATCAGTTCTGTTCAAAGCTGTTGGGCTTTCATCAGCCCCGAGTCCATTTTTACAATGGCAGCCATTACCTGAAATGCTCTCCACCCATACAGCTAGAAATAAGCCTTTTTGGCCAGAGGGCTTCTCACCTATTTTCATAACTTCGCTCTTAGCAGCACATGAAACCCACCCTCAGAAATACAAGCTTGGACATATCACTGGGATGGAACCGAGGCATTACCAAGAACCCACCACCACACTCCAGGCTGGACATTGATAGTTGGCAAAAGAAGCGTTACATGTTGTTCAGATGGGTGAGGGAATGTCATAAATATATGGGACATGAAAGATTATCTTCTTTTTCACTTTACTTATCAGTCTGCCTGTGATTACACTCTGCTTTCCAAATGCTGTGCATATCTCTGCAAAACAGCAACGTGGAAGGTAGCCATAGCGGCCTGGAGAGGTAAGACCTCTCCCATTACTTAATCATTCTTGAGAGGTCAAGCAGAGGAAACCAAAGCACACAGCCAACACAAAGAAGTGTTCCAGAGCTTGACTGAACATGGCTGAAGCAGCCCCCCGAAATTTATTTCTATGTTCAATTAAAAAAGTGTTATAATTGAAATGGCATGGAATATTCCTCCTCACATTCTTCTAAGTCAACATTTCAATGCATTGACCATACACAAGTAATAAACCAAGATTTCTGCTGGCCCCTCTCCATTAAGAAAGTCTCAGTTACCTTTTTGAGATAATTCGAGTGGTTGGAGCATTTCTTTTTCCCACTGTGGATTAAAACACTGTAGATCTTTCCTCTTCAATTTATTGTGCTGGTGTCATTTGTTAACAAATTTAGGATACGAAGTGGCATAGCGAACCTGAAACGTTTCTAACTTCCCTGGAAAAGCTTCATTTCTCATTCACAGGTCATACTAACAAGCAATATAGCAACAATCTTTCTTCTGTTAAAATGTAATCTCACATATAATGTGATCTGATGTAGTTTTTCCTCAGCCCATAGCTCACTGGCAGCACACTCCCTGCAAGACACTCTGACATTGCTAAAGGCTTTAGAAAACTGCTGTAACTATGGTCCTGGTTGATACAGAACATAACAAGTGTTTCCCCTAGAATATTAATGGCTCATGGAAAACAATACTTAGATAACAAAGCTTAGACACACAGTCCATCAATCTTGCATTGTTGATTTTCCCATTTCCCAAAGAAGCATTTCTAACCTTCAGTCACTGCCAGATTAGGGATTGGATTCTTTTCCACTGTCCATTGTTAAAGGAAAGAGGAATTTGCAGCGATTAAAAAATAACCTTATCTACAAGTGCAAACCACAGCACCGATTAGCCAGAAACTGGAGAGTTTCTGAGAGATTCAATATTAGACAAGGCAGGCTCAAAGCAAAACCGAGGCATGTCTGATCCGCAGCACAAGCCTGCAGACAGGTCTGTACAGGACCACTGTGGATACCTCTCAACATGTTTTGCTACTCATCTTTTGAACGCACAGAGTCTTTCAGACTAAAAGGAGAACAAAGGCATTTACTGCTCATCTAAACATATCTTAACATCTGCCAAGCCATCTGAGCGATTGTTAGTGAGGTATAGATTGTGGCTGTACACCTAACAAATGAAGCCACAGTTCCCCTTCCACTGAAATGAATGGGAGCTGCTCTGCACCTCCATCCAAACAGACGAATTCCTCACATGCAACTCATGGGTGTTGTTCTCATGTTATCTTGCTTCTGACTGTAGATTTGAAAATAAGTTACTTTTGCTATTTGAGATCTTGTGAGGGGGCATGTTAAAATAGTAAAGGAAAGAAACATTAACCTTTAACCTACCCTGGAAACCTGTGAGGCTGGATCCCAGAACTTTATGGGAGCAAGGTTGCTCAGGATTTAAAATACAAGACCAGAAAAATAATGAATAGCTCCATTTAGCATTGTCTCCTTTTCTCTTCAAAGAAGTTAAAAGCTTTTCTTTATTGAGGGAAAAGTATTGGGAAAATTACCCAATAAAATCTCAGTACCCCAAGTGTGTCATTCCTCTTGATCAAAAGCCACCAGAGAATTGTGAGGAGGATGTAGAAATAGGAATGGAGTTGGTGCCTAGAGCAACGTGAGATTATCTGAAAAATAACTACAAGGCAGAAAAGGGTAAAAAAGTAAAAATCCACTGAATTTGTGTAATTTACTATTACTTGTCAAAAATTTCTTGTACAAGTGGAAGAGTATCATTTAAATACGGAAAACCTCTAAAATGCTTCAGTGACAGTTTATTATTCCATCCACTTTAATAAACAGCCTTAGACCATTAATTTCTGCCTGCTCTTTTCATTATTATCCACATTAGACAGGAGCTGTTCTCTGTGTAATTTAGCCAAGCAATTACATTAGGTTATTATTCCAAACTAGAAATAATGTATTTTATACAGAAAATCCATATAGAAGTAAACAGAAATGCAGCTAACACAGAGATACACACCTGACCATATTTACACTATTTATTAATGAGTAAGAAATCATTATGATTGTTTATCAATATATGCAGAACAACTGCATTAATCTTAAAAGTACAGCCAACCAGGGTAGACATTCATGTACTGGAAGCAATAAAACTGCACATCTGTATTTCCCAGGTATTGTAAACATTCATTCCTGATACTTAGGACTGTTCAGAGTCCTAAAAATCCAGATAAAACTGAAATGGTACTCTACCACCTTTGCTACCAAAAGGGTGACTTTTAGAATGAAGTACTTCTTTTGAGCTAAAAGAAAGCATACCATATGCTTACATTGAAATCTTCTGGCACCTACACACTGAAAGGGGAAGCTGCACTCCACCCCAAACTATGTTACAAGCCTTTGGCAGAGGCATACAGTAGCCTCGTATAAACTGTGGAATCTCTAAACACTGTCAAAGCAGCCTTCATTTTGGAAGAGCTGCATAAAGCAGGCTCTGCTAGGTTTGTGCAAGTTCATTTATAGAACACTGTACCTTGGGTTTGAGGGTTGGCATCCCAAATTTGTTAGCCGACAAATCAGTAACAATATACTGGAAAGGAAAAAACCCCTCAGATGTTGACATGACAGAGGTGCTTGAACAGCCATAATCATTAATGGAGGCCCTGTACTACAGCGCTGCTACAGAAATATGAACCTTTATTGCTTTAAGACCTAGTCTAGAAAGCATCCTATTTTGAAATGCTAAGATCAGGGGTTTTCTTTGGCTGCTAGAAGTAATTACTTTTTATTGCTAGTCAGTAAATAACTATTTGAGAAAGGTGAATTAATAGGTCTAGCAGTTGCAGACAAGCCTGGAGATAAGCACATTCAGATAATTAGCACAGTATGTTCATTGAGTTGTCAGGAACAGAGATAAGTTTGGGAGGAGTAAATGGAGAGACTAAAGAGGAAAGGGAGGGAGGCTAGCAGTAAGGCTGGAGTTAGAAAACGAGAGCTGCTGAATGCCGTCTGTAAATTCATAGCTGTAACCAAACAGAGAGTTTCCTGGTAATAGGACTTGTTCTTCTCAAGTCAGGAGAAATACAGTATTTTGAGGTGATTCTAATGTTCAGGGATCTCTTTCCCTGGGGTTGCCAGCTGTGTTTAGATAGTCAGATTGGGTAGATTTCTCCAGTGGCTGTTTCTGACATCTTTCTTCTCTACTGAGGAAACAGCTCAACAACCATCAGTTCCTTTACTTGTCAAGGGAATCTTTCTTGCTCCTTGGTAAAGTTCCTGTTCTGTATTTATTCCCTTTGTTTGGATTTCTTTTCCTTTCCAATGACGTTTTCTGCACACAAGGATTCTCACCCTCTCAAGGAAAACCACAATTAGACCTCTCATACGTCACGCCTAGAAGTGACTTTGGAAACCGGATCATCTCCCACCTACCCCACACCGTTTTCCTTCCCCACAAGTGACACCAGAGGAGGCAGCAGCAAGAACAATCAGGGATTTATTTCTCCCCAGTTTCCGGCCCTGTGACACTGTGCCTGTGGGGCAGAGAGCCTTCTGCGGCCACTTCATTTGTAGCTTTTTCCTTCTTGAAGGTTTTTCCTCATTGAAGTCGCTGACAAAGATGGCTGGGAAACCTGAGGCTCTGTTGGTTTTCATTCCCAACAAGCCATGAAGTGCACAGTGGTACACAGTTCCGTGAAGCCATCTAGTTTTTCAGATAGTACTGTGTGTGGTTTGCAACTGTGCAACCCTGCAGTTTTCTAAGTGGTGGTTTGTATTCTCAAAACAATGAGAATACCGTATTCATGTGCTAAAATGAAATAATTCTATTTATTAATGCCATTCCTAAATTATTTGTAGAGGAGAAAAAGTCTTCCCTCGAATCTCCAGTTAACTACCACCATTTTCCACTTCTTAATATTTCTCAGAGCAAAGATGTTTGGTGACCTTGAAAGCACTGTTTCATTTGAGATGATATCTAATAACAATGCTACAGCTATTAAAATTAGTGGAATTACAGGAGTACAGCTGCCCTGTGGCTACTGTTTCATGATAAAAAATGGCAGTCATAGCTTAAAGCTTTCCAATACTCCTTGGTTGTGCCAATACAATTGCTTGTAGGGCTTCCTAAATAAGGCTTACTGAAAGGTTGTCAGTGCTAAATCAAGGAGCTTATTAGATTTTTAAAAAAAACCTGATCTTGAAAATTTGTGGAGGCACAACTGAATGGGTGGCATGCCACAGACAGAAGAGGGACCAAAAAAGGGAAGCATGAATACCTCAAGCTAATACTGCTGTTTGGACAGCAGTAAAACAACAGCCTCTGCAAGATCAAAAGCAAGGGCAGGCTCATAACACACAGTGAGCCAATTCTCAATTATCTATGATTAGATTATCTACATTGCAGATTATCTGTGCAACGAATGTAAAACCACCTTGCACCCACCATAGCCATCAGCTGAGGCCCATAACTATACAAATGCCTCTTGCAAAACTGTGTCAAATCATGAATTGTGTCAAACCAAAGTTGCCTCCGTGAAGAAACAGCTGAGGCTTCTCCCCACCATGTTCCCAGAAGCAGGAGTGGCATCACACTCCCGTCTCACCTCACTGCTTCACTGCAGAAACAGCTCAAACCCAGCTGGGCTTCAGGCCAACTCCGGCTGACTCCCCGCAGAGACAGCTGAAATGATCCTCAGCATGCAGGATCATGGGAGGCCTTTTAGGTCAGGTGAATACGATACACACGCACCGATCCAGTGTGGATATCTGACCCAACAAACTCTCCAGCAGGGAACCAGGGAGATGGCATTGAAACATGGGCAGCAAGAACCCCGACCAGCTGCTGGAGGAAAGTATGGGAGCAGAATGAAAAGGCCAGAATCTCATAGGTGACACCACCAGTGAGGCATTTACACTATAAAGTGTTACTTGCAAGAGAAAACAGGAAACACTACAATCTGTAGGATGTTGAGAAGCACTCCGACTTTGGCTCCGCTCCAGCCTGAGCTGGATGATGACACAGAGGATCCAGCTGAAGTTATAAGGCAACTATTCCTTGGATGTCTGTTACAGTGCTAACTCAGAGCTTGCAGGCACAGTAGGTTCCTACAAACTATGGGAAAACAATCACCTCTCAGTGTGGAAGTACATTTTAGTGCTAGATAGTACTTTTGCAGCTGATTTTTCTGTATTACTTATATTGCACCATAAATGAGAGAAAAGAAGACTTAGGGGGGACCTAATTAGTGTTTATAAATATCTTAGACATGGGATGCAGGGCGAATCGGCCAGCCCCTTTTCAGTGTCTGTGGGGACAGGACAAGGGGCAATGGCTGTAAACTGGAGCACAGGAAGTTCCACACCAACATGGGGAAGAACTTTTCCCCAGTGAGGGTGAGGGAGCCCTGGGACAGGCTGCCCAGGGGGTGTGGAGTCTCCTTCACTGGAGAGATTCAAGTCTCATCTGGATGCCGCCCTGTGCAATATGAGCTGGGGAGCTGCTTTGGCAGGGGGGTTGGACCCGATGATCTCTCGAGGTCCCTTCCAACCCCTACGATTCTGTGATTCTGTGATTCTCTGAAATGTGTTTACCACTATAGATTATTTTACAAGAATATATAGTTTGCCATAGAAAAGCAAGTCAACTTCTAAGTGAACACAAGGATTTTTCCTCTAATGTAATAGCCATCACTTTGCCTTTAACTGATCACCAAAAAGTCAATACTAATTATTTTAATTCTTTGCAAATATTCAGACAAGGTGTACAATTTCATTAGATCACTTAGCTGCAGGATTTTCATTCATGTGTTTTGTCTGCTCCATCTAAACAATTCCAAGGGAGCCAACAGGTCATAGGCCTGTTTCTATGTTGCAATATTATATTCTCTAGTAATGCTAATTATTGGCCCAAAGAGTCAAACAGCTTTCCAGATCTTAAGGATGGTGCTGTTAGGAAAATTGATGAAATTTTATATGATCCCCTTAATTTAGGAAGAACAGGCATAACCTCCTGGTTCATGGAGCACAAAGAAATTCAGATGAATGGGAGCAATTTATTTACCTGCAGCTCCCAGACTCTCTGAAGGCAGTTGTACTATAAAAAAATCTTCCTTCCAGCATTTCTGAGGCCACACAGAGAGAATCAGAGCTGCTTTCAGATCACTTCCTCAGTTCTGAAATTATCCTCAGAAACAACTCTCAGAAAACCAGCTGGATTGGTTTACCCTCCCAGTGTCTGCACCTGCATGTGACCCAGCACGAGTACATTTTCTACTGCCCGTTATCTAAATCAAAGCAAATCTGAATTATTTCTTATAGTTTCTGAATGGAAAGCATCCCTCATGGATGCTACTTTGAACATAATGGTTGGACCGTCCAACACCCAACACAGTTGCATCCTCTTCAGACTTCCTTTTTTCATACTGTCCAACAAATCCCTTTGGAATGAGATGAGTTCTCTTACTTAGCCAGATATCACAGGCAATCCCATGTGGCTGCCCACTGAAGCCAAGAGAAGTACTGCAGGGATGCATTTGGCAGTACAGCATTTTGAACTGAGTTCCCTTTAAGCAAGAAATCAGCACAAATGTACAAATCTGGCTGTGGTTGAAGGTTCTGTTTTGCAACCATCTGTGCAGGCTTTTATTGTTAAACAGGAGGAAAACAAATCCTGGACTAAATGATACTCATTTATATATGCATTTAGGTTAAAAAAAAACCCAAACCCCACGTAATTAGGAAAGCTGAAAATAACTAGAGAAAGCAGTTTTGAATTATTAGGAAACCCAGAAAACATTACGTTTCAGGAAGATACTAAATATCCATCTTAAGACATGTTGACACTGGAAATTAACATTAGAATGCCAATATGATTTTTTTAAGCTAAAAGATAGAGTCAGCTGAAGGCAGTTTACAGCGTGTTGATTTCTTAGACAAAACATGAGAACTGAAATGTTACCTCCTTGGTAATGCTACATAAAATCTTCTATCATTTTTGTAGAAAAAGTAATGCACTCAATTACTGTTTGCCAAATCAATGAGTAATTACATGGTGAAACATATTGCTACAGAAACCCACTGAGGTCAAGAACTGAGTAAATTCTAAAAATGTACATGAATAACAAACTACCCAGAGCTGTATTTGTTCACAATAATTCTGGAAGGCTTATTACATGCCATGCCTCAAATTGAAGAAAATCCTTTACTGTCACAGTTTAGAATACAATCTTTTATAGAAACAGTCTCCTGTTACCCACAGTGAGCACTGGGTTCAAGGACCTGATCTTGCCATAACTGTAGAAATATGCTGACCTAGTGAATCACAAATCTGGTCCAGAATAGTATTTTCTATGTACCGAGCTCTGAGCTCCCGTTGACATCCCTGCTGCTTGGGAGCTGAAGAAAGCGGGGTAGATGCCAATTTCGGTTACCCTTTTGCCATTTTGCTTTATCAGTAACAACCATTTTAAGGATGAGGGCATAAGTAATGACACTATTTTTCTCCTTACCACACCAACTGAAATATGGTTGAATTTATGCAGTCAGAGGGTTTTCTAAATGCAGCTTTGCACAAAAATTTGATCTACATTCTGCTTTCACTCCTACTTGGGACCAGCTTCTGATCAGTTTAAGTAGAGGAATGCAGTGAGAGGGTTTAAGCACTGAAGTGCTCTCAGATTCAGACAAGATAAATATTTCTGTTAATTAGCAACATTGTTTTTGCTTTTTTAACACTCTTTAAATTGCCAGGCATGGCACAAGTGGCAGATACACACACCTGAGCAATCATCACTGCAACAGTAGTACCAGGCAGTCACTAACGATTCACACTGCCAAGTCTCCCTGTCTCCAGTATGCTCTGGCAAGCTCTGAAACAAGTGTAACCCAGGGGTGAGCTTCTCTATACCTGGAGTTGTGTATGATCCAGACGAACTAGGACCAACCAGCTGATGTGCTGACTTGCTGATGTCCAGGCCAGCAGCTCTTACCTCTCCACCATCACCACCCCTGCTGTAGGAGCCTAGCCAGAGCCACCTTTTTCAAGACTCTGGGCACAAGACAAAGTAGGAAATGGGATATGGATGAGGTGAAGGTAGATGAAGTAACTGGCTTCCTTTTGTGGGCATGAAGGAGTTAAAACTTGGGTCTTCACTATGTGATACGTGGACACAGGTGCAGAAGTGGTGCAAGAGGGCAGATGTGGAAGCACCTATCGTCCTACACATCCACAGAGACCAGTCTGGGGACAGAGGTCTGATGCTACCAGTTGCACCAAAGGCTTGCCCCTGTCTAAGGGATTAAGCCTGAGAGCCCCTGCTCTGTATCAGCCTGTGTTGTTGTCATGGAATCTATGCTAGAATGGATAGCAAACAAGTTAAAATTTAAACCTGGGAAGTTAATCACATGTTGTGACCGATCAGCACACCCCCACAATGGAAGAAGGCTCAGAGCCATAAACTCCTGCCATAAAACCTGTGACAGAATTAGTCAAGCAATTAGAACAACGGGGTACTATAGAAAAAACTCACTCACCATTTAACAGCCCAGTGTGGCCACTTAAAAGCAACAGACAGGATACGGCACATGACTATCGACTACAGAGCTTTAAATAAAGCAACTGGCCCTTTAATAGCGCCTGTTCCCAGCATAGTAGATATGCACATGCTCCTCTGTGGGTGGGAGCGTTAGCTACAAAAGGCATGGTCTTTATGATCCCAATACAAAAGCAAGACAAACCACAGTTTGCATTTACTTGGGGTGGAAGACAATACACCTTTTATCGCCTACCTCAAGGTTTTAAACACGGCCTCAGCACTGCCTGTGCCATGTTAGCTGAACAGCTAGACTCGGTCATCCTCCCACCTGAAGTAACAATTTTGTAATGTACAGATGATAACTAACTGGAGGACACGATGAAGAAACGGTTCACCAAAAATCAGCTGAATGCTATCATCCAGCATTTACAAGAATTAAATATTAGCAGTCCTGACTTGAAATGTCAAGGAACAAGTAAAGAAATTGCATTTTTAGGTACCTGATGGAAAGGACAGAAAACTGTTTCCAGAACCTGCACTAGCAGAGATACAAAGCATTCAAGCACCTTCTGATAAAAATGGGAGTTATAAGCTTTATTAGGAGCTTTTGGGCTTTGCAGGTCATGCATTCCTGGATTTGTCATTTTTGGGGCATCTCTACAATGTGCTGAAGGAAAATGCAATAATCGACATGAAATGGTAAATGTTTTAAATGATGAAATGTCACTAACCAATCCATGGGACCCATCAACCCTGCACACCCAAGTACACTTCATCTAGGCATAGGTTATGAGGGCTATCAACGGGGATTACAGCAACAAGATGTGCCCGGGAAAGGTAAATTACTCTGAAAAACTCATCAAGTAGATTGTATTGGTCCTTTAAAGTGAACAGCTGAAGGCTGTAAATACATCCGCACAGGAGTAGAAGCAGCGGTGCAGGGAATAGGCACCCTACTCGAGCTGCGACTGCTCCAGCAATCGCTGCTGGTTTAAACCGGTGGTTTGCTGCTCTTCCCTTGCCCAGAGAAATACAGTCTGAAAATGGATCACGTTTTAAAATAAAGTACTACACAGGAAAAGGAGTATGTGATTCTGAAGACACTACAGGGGGTAACAACAGTAACTGGGGCTTGGATTATGTTTGAGAACTAGATGTCTTTTTTTTGCAGGAAAACGAAGGGCTACCTTGTCACCATGGGAATAGTGACAATGGGAACACATGCCTGACACCTGTCTCTTAACAGGTTCTGCCTGTTCGCACTGCCTGTGGAACAGCTGAGGTGCTGAACATCGGTTGCATGTTGCATCCCAACTTTGAAACTAGTTAGAGGAAGAATACTGTCTGCATTGGCACGAAGTCAAGGATTGACAGTAGCTGATAATGCTACAGCAATATTAAGATTTAAAATTAACCTGCCTTTAACTATATGTAAATGATTTTAACAACAAAATGAAGTGGGTACTGCAGACATATAAGGCAACAAATGACACCTTAATGGCTTGTAAAAATTATGTTCTAATTATAAACAATTAAAACAATGTAATAATATCTTGTTTTCATAAAGATTACTAATAATCAATAGAAAGTCAATGTGAATGGACAAAATTAAGATACTTGTTCCTGGTCGTGTATCTTGTAAGGCAACTTAAAACAACCTCTTGATTATGGCTCCAAAATTAATGACAACAAACATATGTTTGACCTTAACTGACCAAAGCATCATAACAAAAATGATGCTTTTGATTCACCTGTAAATTCTATTTTCTCATTGTGTTGTGACTTCAGTACACTACTGTTTCAGTCTTCTAAAAGAAAATGCCACGTAACACCAAATGTATCAAAGCCATTAAATTTGATATTAAACTTTAAACCCTCATGTGGAGTATCTAAAAGAACCTGGTCAGAGAGTACTGGACTCTGACCCATATAAGAACATGGTATTAGGATCAAGCAAGATCAAATGGCAGAGAAAACTCTTCTTCCAAGTGGGAATTAACTGAAAACACAAAGACTCTGTTCTTACACACAACCAGTTATGCTCATATTTGTGCTCAGTACCTTTTCCCAGTGTGAGGGTAAACTCTGTATCACCAAATGGAGAAAATGTAGAGTATTTTCTAGTACAGGTACAACTCAGAGAAATCACACATGCTCCTAAGTGTTTTGGTGCTACCAGATTTTCTAGCAGATGGTAAGACTCTGCAAAACTTATTTGCTTAAGTGCTCCACTACAGTATCTCATGTTATCATAACCAATTAGATCAAACACTTTCCTACCTCACCTCAATCTTCTCAAAAGCAAAGTAATAAGGTCTTCCTGCGGAATCCTTTTCACCTAAAAATAAATTTGCACCAGTTAAAAAGAAAATAATGTATAATAATACTTGATGTACTAATTATAACACTTCTGTTCTTGTGCATTTTTTCTTGGCTGACCCAAAAGTCACTTATCAAGTTTATCTGACATCAGCTTTTACAAAAATAGAAAATAAACCCAACCAAACAAAAGAACATCATTTTAGCAACTTTAATAGCTTTGCCAAACTTTAATCACTTGGGTTGAAAATTTCCATGATGACTGTCTGCCTTGGCCTGTACAAACTTCATTCAAACTTGTTCATAATAATACTCTAATAATTGCAGCTACAGAAATCCTGTATAGAAATTAGGAATTTTGTCTTTCGAATAGGGCTTGACTAGCTTGCAGCAAATACAGCATAGTCATACTCCAAAGAGGCTAAAGCAAATTCTGAACAGCTATTCACTCAACAGCAGCATGTAACCTGAATGCTGAATCAGACAGTGGTCCTGAAGAACAAAATAACACATGATGATGTTATTCAAGGGTGTCATATAATGTAAACAACTGACCAGTGCTTCCCAGCTTCTCCATGCTTGAATTTAACAACTGTAATGCCTTTATCTGACTGTGTGTTTACATCTGCACACTTGCATGCATACATAAATGCAATAACTGTGCATAAGAGACAGAAACAATGAGTCAAAATGCTGCAAGTTTTCGAAAAAAGAACACATTACCCAGAAAGGAAAAATTCAAATTATTCTCCCAATGTGAACCTGCAGTTCCATATTCTGTTATTTGGTAGTACCACTCCTGCTCCATAAGATGGCAGACCTGCATATACTTAACAGATGTTAGCGTAATGTCACTGCTCTAAATACATTGCTTTTAAAATGGTTGATTTAAATGGATGCTGCATGGTTTTAGTCAAAATGTTTTGAATATGATATATTTAGAACGCTAACAACTCTTACTACTCAGTATTACCTTTCCTATACTTACTGATGGCTTTGGACAGGGCCTACATGAGAGCACCCATTAAAGAAAAAAAGCAGCATGATCACACAGTTGATTGATTTGGAATCACCTGAACTTGATCAGTGTAACTCTTTTTAAAAAAAACAAAAAAAAAAATTGGTATTTATTCCCACTGATTCATTCTAGCAACTTGTGCTCCAAATAAGTACATTCTTAGAATATAACTGATGTCCTGAACACATTAAAGTTCTTGAGTTTCTCTTTTAAGCAGTCCGCTTTCCAGGAGCCTGTTTGGGGCAACAATGATTTACTTGTTAACCCTGAAGCTGGTACATTTATTTCCCATTGAAGAGCGATGCCACTTCTAAAAGCTTTTCTTCAGGTACTCTGACACTAATATAGTTCTATTATTTGTACGGTCATTATAGTAAATTAATACAACAAATTGGCTCTATGACTAATGTGGAAGGTCTAAGGCTGTTCTGGAGAACACTGTGCAACATCTTTACCAGTGTTTTATACCCATTTCCTTTCCATTTGTTAAGACCTCAAGCTCTTTTCAGACCTAAGATTTTAAAATGGGAATTTTTGGAAAACGTTATCATACTTTAAATGACCAAGAAACGGAATGAGCTTGCAATCTCACTTTTATGTTTCACTTTAACAAACCCTCACTCATAAACGTTGTAATTATAATTACACAGGCATATAATTTTCCCATAAAGGTTTCACTGCACTTGTTCCACTTGGCTAGGACCACAAGGAAAAGTGGCTAGGTTGTTTTTAATATGTTGAAAGAATTCTTTGGAAAAAAAGACAGTAAGAAGTGTTCACACCAGCAGGAAAGCAATTTGTACTCTGTAAGGCTGTGAAAGGGAAATCACGGTAATTTTAAAATAAAAAGTGTTCTACTTCCTAGTGAGCAAACGGAATAAAGGAATCAAATTGCCACATAATTTGACTCAAAATCCTTCCAATAGCACATCAGGAATGTCATCCTGAAAACTGTTGTTACGAAGAAAACTTTCACTAGAGTAAAAAAATTGGGCCGTTATGTTCATATGCAAATTTGCAATTTTTTAATATGTAAACATGCTCTTTAATAACTGCTTAGCAGTCAAACCTTATTTAAAATAACTGCTCCCCCTGACACATTCACAGACTTCTTGCTGACTCACTCTTCAAGAATGGGATTTTGAAAAAGAGCAACAAAACACTCCAGTAAAAGAAATACTGAAGAATTCAGATAATATTATGAGCGTCTGTAACCTAATTCTAAGTTTACCTGGTTATTGTATATAGCTTTGTAGATGTGCAGTAGGTTTTTGCTGGTTTGAAACTCCCATCGATGTTAAAGCTGTCTTGGAAGCGTCTTACTAGTGCAGAGGCGGCTTTGTTATTTGTTTGCTTCTAGTTTATCTATGTTTATTTCAATTATAGACATATAAAAACCCCCTAAGTGGTTACAGCACGTCTACAGCTCCTTATGCAACAGGGCTGTGGCAGGTTTTGGCCAGATCCAAGGGGCCTGAGACACCCAACGATGTCCAGAAGTCCCAGATGGAGGCAGGCCAACCTCGCGTGCCTCCGCACAGCTTGGCACTTCAGGGCTCATTTTGCAGAAGCATCTTTTTGTGTTGAAAGATTCTGCAGTGTTTCAGAGAGATTTTTAAGGGATCACTCATCACTTCACCGTGCAGATCTTCCTCCAACTGCCACTCAAACTGTCACTTGGAGCCGCGGTCCAAGAAACGCTTCTCACACCCGCCAGCGGAAGGGCAGAGTAAGCGAATTTGTACTGCCACATTTTGTACCTCTGGCATCCTGCGATACGGGGATGGAATGAGAAAAGAGGTTTTGTCTTTCTGCTGCTTTCTGTTACAGAAACCCAGCTCTGAAGTGGCAACTGACTGAGGGAAAGTTTGGCCACCAGCCAAGCAATTGCTATTGCTGCAAGCTGCAGCAGCATGAAGAGGCGGGAAATCTAGCGCTAGGGTTGCCGATACTGCCAGGCAGGGCCGACGGCGCTGCGGACCTCGCCAGCCTCCGCGGGCGCGGACAGGGCCAGGCTCCAAACAGCCGCCGCCATGCCCGCGGCCCGCTGCAGCCGTCCCCACAGAAGCCCTCCAGTACACGCACTCCAGCATCTTCACTTGACGCATTGCAGGTACAACGCAACCAATCAGAGAGGCTGACTCTTACCAGCTAACCATTGCAGAGTCCCTTTAGCCAATCGGGTTTTCCTTGACAAAGTGCTGCCTCAGATGCCTCAGCACCGCTTCCGTCAGGTGCCGCCGTGCCAGGATAAGGTAACCTTCCGCGAGAGGATATAGGCCCTGCCGCCAGTGAAGGCGCAGGCGAGCGGCTGGTTATTGCCGGCTGCCTGCCGAGGGAGGTAGCTCAGCGGCTCTAGCGTTGCTTCCGGCGTCTCAGCCGTTGCTTCTCCCGCGCTGGCGCTGTGGAACCCGGCAGGACGTGGGGCTCCGCCGCTTTCCCTCAGGCAGCCAGCGGCCGCCGCCCTGGCCGAGCGCTGCGGAGAGCCCGCACAGCTCTCCCGCCCGCACTGCTCTCCCGCCCCGGCCCGCTGCGGGATGGGGCGGGTGAAAATGAAGTTTCACTCGAGAAGCTACAGCAGGCTCTGCAAAGCAAGGCGCCTAGTGCTGCTCCGCCCGGGCCCCTGCCGTTGGTTACAATGTTAATCGCCATCAGCAGTCCCTGGCGGAGACCCGGAGCGTCAGCAGAGCCAAACCGAGCCAAAGCCTCGGCTCAGGCAGACCGTGAGGGGGCACCGAGGGAACTGCAGAGCTCTCTGTGCCAAGCGGGCAAATGGCGTTTGCTAGAGACACAGCTAAGAGCCCTGCAGTGGCTTTCAGTTCATGGTGAGTGTCAGCCATGGCACCTCCCAGGGCAGAACCGCAGTGCTGCCTGCTGAGTGCACAGCACCAGGGAGAGATGCAAGCCCCCCCTCACACGGGGCAGGTGATAAGGGAAGCTTATCAAAGGGAAGTCTTACCAAATCACCTAGATCTCACGTAGCAAACTGAAGTCCTTAGCATGTCAACAATTATTGCTCTATATGCTTCCTTTGAGGTGCTTAGTTAAAAATCCACACCCTTCCCCATACCAACAGACCACGCAGTACACTCAGAAGCACAGGTTCAGATGCAGCTGTCTTCATGCCAACACAACACTGAGGTTGCTGTCCTGGGACAGCGGTGTAGGAACCCTCACCTTATGAAACATCCAGCTGCAACAACCTGCACAAAGGCCTGGAGGGTAGATCTAAAGAGATTTGTTCTCTGAAGGATGCTCCCTGGCTCCACAGGAGGCTGGGGGATTGATGTGAGGATATCGGGACAGCAAAAATTCTAACTGTCACATTTTTTGCAAGAACTAGATGACTACTTGGCACCCATGGACCCATCACGGAAGAGAGTTCATTTTTTTGCAGAAGCTTGTGGGCCAGCAGCATGTCCCTGAGGAGAGAACAAGATGAGACAAACTAAAGAAAGAAGTGGGAGGAGGAGTAGGAAGGTATCTATGTTTAAGTGATTTAACCCCATAATAATAATAACAACAAAATGGTCTATTTTGAGCCTTTTGATTTTTGCTTATTTGATGCTGAATATCTTGTTTCAGTTATATTTTAGTTAAGGAGATTGGTGCTCTGTAAGCACCTAAAATAGAATATGGAGATAGAGACAGCAGAAGCAGAATGGATGCCAAAGTGAAATGATCTGGAGTGCTGAGCACTGCATCAGCCCACACACAGGCCCACCCCAAGGATAGTGATGCAGAGAAGTCTTAGATGGTGCTCCCTGCTTGGAAAAATGATGTCAGTATTGGCAGACCTGAAACCAAACTGAAGGCTAACCAAAATAAACTCATTAAATGTACTTCCCTTCTATATGGCATAAAAATCCCATTCTCAGTGCACTGCACCTTTGTGTTAGGCTTGTGCTCTTTAACAACGCTGCTGACAGTTTCACAGCCTGCGTGTAACAGTGCACTTACTAAATATAAGTACTTCATTAGCATCTAGCATACTTCTGCTACCACAGAAATAATAACAAATAGCCATGCTGTGGGGAAGGTCAATGCTGCTTGCCAGGAAAGGTGTGCACAAAGCGCTAGATGCCTGGGACAGACCAGATTTTAGGCATATTCTTATTTCACAGAAGCTGACAGCCTCAGAATAAGGCACGCAGAAGAGAGATTTAATTAGGTAGCTGATGTGAACTGTACCCTCACAGAAACGTTGGGAAGAAAAGCAGGTCCCGTGGGACAGCTCCATTTTCCAGCTTTATGAAGAAAGATGGGTTTTCTTGGTACTGTTTCTGGAATTCCAACAATGGTGTGAGGTGCTTTAGGATGGAGGCACATGCTTACTCCGAGGGTCAGAGATTTTAACGAGGCTGCCCTTCACACATGCTAGTGCCCCCGCAGGTAAAAACCTAAAGCCCTAGACAGGGAACTGATCAAAGCGAAACCTCAAGGGGTATTTCAGAACCTATATTCTGGAGGCATCAGATGTTCCTGTTGTTTAAAAAAATTCCTTTCACTGAAAGACTTTCAAAAAGCCAAGCTCTCAGTAGAGGATTTCCTAGGGAGCACCATGCCAGGTTCCCAGGGGAGAGGCAGTCTGTTCGCTCTCCGCAATAGGCTGCAGAGACTGGAATTTATTTTCACAGTTTCTCTGGACTGATAGTAGAAATTAATCTTCTCTTTAAGATTGTTGGAAAGCTTAGGGGGTTTTCCCCCAAAAAAATTGATCAGGCAGTTAGAGAAGCTATTTCATTAGCAGGTGGGTTTATTATTGATGCAGGCAAACCCACCACAAAATAGCTGTATGAAGAAGCGTAATGATTCCATAGCTTTCTTCATGTACTTAAGCCAAATGGAAGAGTATTTAGCCTGGAGATGATTCAGGCTTCCAGCATCTGTAATTTGGGATGTCTGTATAATACTTACCACCTCAGGCCAGCTCCATAGTATGGTGTGTTAGAATACTGGATGTCTCTTGGATGGAAGCATTTGACATCCAAGGTGGGTTTGATATTGTAGTTTCTTATCCCAAGGAATCTGACAAACTGATAGAAACTCCTTGTTTCGGGTATGTGAGAGAAAGGAAGAGAAGAAGAAATCCCTAACTGATGCAAATTAACATGGATTTATTGACTTCAGGGCATGTTTACAGTTGCTGAAGATCTGTACCAGAAATTATGGTTCTGATTTAAAATTATGATCACTTGAACTGTGGATGTGGAGTTGTTGAATTTACCTCTAGCTATAGCATGAAGACGTGGAACAGCCCTACCTGACCAAAAGATTTATTTATTTTTAATAGACCTAGTACAAAATTACAGTTTGGGGTGAAGTAAGGGGGACTTGGCCATTAGAGGATGTGTCTGTGGGGTTTACGTACCTGTCTATGTCATACATAATCTCATATATATATATATTCATTAAATTTAACTGGGAATTTTTTTGCAAAATTAACTTCCCAGTTTGCCCCACAGGAATATTCAGATGAAAATGAATCACTCATTGACAAAGGAGAGGTGTAAAACCCAATGGAAACAGCTCATTTAGTAATTTCTGTTACGTAAAAAAGCGATCCTAAGGAACTTTGAAGGGTTTTTTTTCCATGTTAAATAGGACAAACTGAAATGAGAAACAACGGTATTGGTGTTGAACAAACTGATTTCCAACCTTTCTTCAGGCTTTAAATTCTGAAGCATATTTGTTTACCATTGTTTATTATACCATCATAAGCTATATATTGGTTCAAAATCTGTAGCTAACAGCAACAGCTGTTCAGTTTTTATCTATTAGTTCTAAGACAGAAATTGGAACCTATAAAGTAAACCAGTTCTTGGCCCACTCAGTTTTCCAGAATATTCTCAAGAAATGAAATGCAAACTCAAGCCATATTAATGAAGTGAATCTAAGAAGTGTTTTATTGTTTGTTACATTGTATCACTTAAAATTTTGAGGAGTCTATCTACAGAGATAAGAAACAGAACATTTCCTATCATTAGAACAACTGTTCATGTACATATCTTTCTATATAGAATATTTTAAAATATATTTGTGGTAAAAATACATTACTTTGACAGATGTATTAACTAGAATGATCCTTAGGGAACATTGTTCATATACATGCATCCAACAGTGATGGAGGGAGGCTTAACAGTGTTCTATAAAAATATCAAAATACTTTGCAAACACATACATAAATATTCTGTCCTCTTGTGCATTTGATTCTGGAAAAATAGTGGATACAATTTGGCTTTTGTCCGTAAAAACACTAACAAAACATAAACAACAGAAAAATGGAAGGAGTAACTTCTGTTTATATCATGAATCACCCAATGTTTACCTTCCTATGAAACTGGCAATTACAAAAACTGAGCAGGAAAATTCTACTTTCACATATTCCGATCATTATAGGACTATGAAGAAAGGTGGCTTTTTATAAGGGCTGTGTGAAAAAGTTTTGTTCTTTTTTTTTTTCATTTATTTTAGATTTCAAGTGTAAAAAAAAACCAGGGAAAAGCAATTTGAAAACACTTTGGTTTCCAAGAATTACTTTGTCATGTTGAATCTTCAAGGTGTATGACTGGATTTATGTATGGGAGCAGGTCTGTAATTCCCATCTGTGCATGTCTTTTTAAGATAGGATCTTTCAGGTTCCCAAATAAAACTGTCTTTAAGTTTAAAACCCAAAGCTTTTAAAATTATTTGTCCTTAAAGGATGGCCAGTTTACTTAGTTACGTAGAAAAGGCTTCACTAGTTTAATTGCAATGTGTTAAAAGTTTAGTCCTAACCAATGGTTCAATCAGCTTTATATTGCCATGTAAAACTTTACAAGACAAGGCACTCAACCTAGGTAGCAACCATGATTACTCAATTACATAGATGGCCTTCTAACACTTCATGCTTGGTGAAAATCTGTAATTGTATGTGATTTTGACACATACGAGTGGGAATGAGGCAAATACAAAGAAATCAGGAGCATATAAAAGACTGGGGAGGTTTTTTTTCTCTCAGTCTCAAAAATCAAACAGTAATCTATAGGAATGGGTATGTTCCCATTTAAAAGAGATACCAGGTCTGGAAATTTAAATGTTAATATTGAAGCAATTTTTATTTTCACATCTTGTATAAATGTGGTCAAATTCAATTCTGTTCTAGCTTTTTATTTCAATGGAGTTCCACCCACTTATTTGCAATCTTAGTGAAGCTTATAGAGTATTTTTATAAGGATACTGGCTTAGATTTTTCACAGCTGCCAATGACATTTAGAAACATTAATTTTGTTGAAAATAGCCTCCCCAAAAAACACTGCCTGTACGAACAGGATTTTATAGAGAGGGTAAAAGCTATTCTCATATACCAAGAGAATTCCAATTGACTTGAAAAGCAGTACAACGAATTCAAACCCAGTTTGGGTAGCTTACACGTGTAACTGGCAACATTATAGCCATGAAAACTAATTATGAATTTGTTCCAGTTGCACAGATGTTGCACACACGTATATACTTGATTTTGGCTTCTCTTATCCTTCTAACTTATTATATACTGGTTATCTATGCTTATCGCCATAGTATCAGCCTCCCAGCTGTGCATTAAATAATATGACAAACTTCTGTCCATCTGTTCTCACATCCATTCTCCCAGGGCAGATGTCTGTGAAATGTTTCAATTTTTGATTTAAAAGAAGCCAAATGTATATATATAATACGAGGAAACAATTTCTATGTGTGAGACCATGCTCTTCAGTGCATATGTTAACAAAGCCAAGGTTACACCGTGCATGTGAGTAATATGGGTTATTATTCTTCTGAGAATTATTATTCTTAACAGAACTCCTCTCTGTATCTCTGGCCAACCTAAAAATATGCAGAAACATGGACTAACACTGTAATCTTACTACCATACTAAGTCAACATTTAGAAAGGTACTACTAGGTAGAATGGTTGCAAGTCTTTCACTGCAACCAATAAATCTATAAAATTTCCTTTTGTTAATATTACAGCTTAAACACAAGTCAACAAAAGCATGCTGAGTGATAAGAACGTAAAATAGCTTAGAACCATAAATTTATCCAGTCATAAATTCATCTTAATAGCTATCACACAGCTCTTTTAGTTCATAAAGAAGCTCTGAGCAATGGTCTGGACACATTCTATAGTTTTAGGCACAAACAGTGAGTAATTCCATGGCCCAGTCCAGCTGCCACTGACATCCAGGAGATTCTGAACTAGACTGTAGAATATCCTGGCAAACCAGTTGACGTTGTATGTCATTGGAATGGCAGGGGCATTTCTTGCCTGCCCACAACCGAATGTAACTGTTAAGGGAAGAAAGAACACTGACCAAAATCTAGCTGTACAATTGAGTGCAAATTTACAAGGTGCAGGCAGATGCCAGTTTAGATGAGGTTTTTTCTAATTAAATAAGCAGCAAAACATTAGTATTGTGTTTTGTTTACATTTATCACTGCCATATGTCAAATTAGGAAAGAAAAATCCCCTTAGTCAGAATTTTATTTTGGAGCATTAGCTGTGAAATATTTTCAAACACAGAATGATGCAATTTAACAGAAACTACTGCAGAACCTAACTGTGGCACCTTAATTGATCATCCTGAAATGTTTCTTAAATAAAGCAAGATAACTACACTCCAAGCTACTTAAAAAGTAACTTTATTTTCAAATTCCTATTTAATAGACACAAATCAGCATAAAACATCAAGGGTTAGCAAAAATATACAAAGTTAAAAAAAAATAAGAAGAAATAGGAATAAACACACAGCAATCCTTCTACTCAAAGGCCCTGCTAATCTTTGGCAACATTCACTGAATGTGACTTGAGTAGCTTTTTACTTCACATTTCCAAGTTTCTTCACCTGTGTGTGAACACTGTCATGCTGATAGTTCATAAAATAATCTATGTAAATTTTAATTACTTGTCTCATAGTCTGTCCTCGACAGATAATCTAGTCCTTTCACTTTTGAACAAGTAAAGGTTTGGCTCAATGGAAAGCATACTACATGACTTAAAATTAGCAAGACTGAAGGAACGCACCTGTCACATTTAAAGGTTGGTAAGATTATTCTCCTGATAATACCTTCAGCCTTCCACCTTAGAAACACTTCGACCAAAAACCATGAGACTGCCTTAGCTATATACCTTTGCAAGATAACTGTACAAATTTCTTAGCCCAGTATTTATATAGAATTCAGTGTTTCAATAACGAGATCTTCACCTGTGGAACACCATCACAACGAGGTGAATGATTTTTGCACAAACGTTGTTCTTCGCACATCCCTGTGAGACTCAGCGAGTTCCAAGAGTAACTTATCCGTGCAAAAACCTCTTGTACTTCACATCAATCAAACACTCTGCCATGTTTTCCAGAAAGAAATTAAGCTGGGAAAGTAAGAGCTTAAAATTATTGGCCTGGTTTGAAAACAAAAGATCCACTTGCGTTTTCTTCCAGAGTGGGGGGAAAAAAAAATTCCAACCTCACTACTTAGTAGTTTATTGTTTTGGTTTTGGGGTGGTTTTTTTTAAAGTATACTAAAAATGGGAGGTTGGGCATTCTGCATCTAAAATGGAAGCTGTCTATAAACCTATAATTTGCAGACTAGCCAGCTGCAAATCAGTTTTCTGACACCACTTCAGATACTAGTTGCTAAACAAATGTTGGGATGGTTTGGGGACCGAACTGTGACACACTGAATATGTTACTTTATTTGCTATGAGAAATCCTTCTAGATTATAAACAGGTAACTGTGGTGTTTGCCAACCTATGACTGCGTTCTAGAAAGGCAGGAAAATAATTTTTAACTTTAGTGGTAGAGCTATTGAAATTGTTAAATAAACAGAACTCATCTGGTTTTGTCTTGATTTCAAACACTGAAAGTAGGCACCATTTTTCAAGAACAGAAAAATAGAAAAAAAATGTATTTTAAAAGATTGTGCTATGCTTCAAGCAGACCATCAGAATTAGGACAACACTGGAAATACAGAGAGAGGCCCCAACTAAAATTCCTTGAACTACAAGGAAGCTCAAAAGCTCAGGGTACCTGTCATGAACAGAACCAAAACTCCTTGATTCCGTTTTGGGTCCATGGTTGTGCTCCCATATCTGCTGAAGGAGATGCCACAGTATCTACCTGGGTTATTATCAGTTGGTGGACAAGATCCCCAAACCCAGAGCAGAGAGAGTGAAATTAAGAAAACGTTTGACATCAGGACATGCTTTTGCTGCCTCTCATTTGTAGGCTACAGCCATTCTGCTGAGGAGGGGATGAAGTGATGTGTCAGCCGTAGACACATGATCCTGGTTTGAATTTCACATCACCTAGATTTTGGTGCTAGAGAAAAGACCTACGATTAAAAAAAAAAAAAAAGGCAGCTGTGGTGTCTTCGACGTCCCAGCTGTACAGGCTCTGTCGTACGCCCCTTGTCGTTCAGATTCCCCCAAGAATGTGCTTTATGAAGGCAACCGCCCCCCCTCACCCCCACCCATCATCCTCCCTCTGCCAGGTGCTGCTCCGGGCTGCCCGGGGGACCGCAGGCCACCGCACCGCCAGCGGAGATGCTGTCTAGAAACAAGTGAAAAGCACCAACTCGGCCCACATTCCCCTCACCCTCGGGGGTCCCAGCCTCGAGAGCGACACGGGGAAAGGCCTCGACGCAGGGGCGGCGGGGACCCCGGAGGCTCCCCGAGTGTCGCTGCCCGGCGGCGGATAACTCTCTCTCCGCCGGCCCGGCCGCCCCCGGCGATGTCCGCCGGCATCAGCGTTCAGAGGAAAATGGCCACTGCCGGGGGCAAGCTGCCCTCACCCCTCGGCTTGGGAGCAGGGGTGGCGGGGCGGGCGGCGGCCGCGCAGTCGGCAGCGAGCTGTATCCGTGTCGCCCCAGAAGTGCGGCCTCTCCCTCGGGTGGGGGCTGCTCGCTCGTCTGTCCCCGTGTGGCTCTTACCTCAGGGGGCGAGGAGACAGAGGAAGGGGAGAGGAGCGCGGTGGGAAGCCGAACAGCGCTAGGCTGGAGCCCTCCGCGGCCCCAAATCCCTCAGCGGACCAACGGCCGCGCCTCGGGGCGAGCGCCCGCAGGGCTGAGGCGGGGACCGGAGGGGGGTGTGTGCGGGGGAGCGGGCCCGCCAGGGGAGGGGCCGGGCCGCGGAGGAGGCAGGGCTGCTCGCCGCAGTCACCCTCACACATACCGCGCTGGGGAGGAGAGGAAAAAGTCCCCGCTCCGGCGGAGGGATACATTCCTACATATATAGCGCGGCGGCGCAGGCTCACATCCCTAGCACTTCTCCGAGCTACGCTGAGGAGGCAGCAGCCGCCGCCGCTCGTGGTCGCGCAGTTCGTGCAGCCGCCGCCGGGCCCGCCGCCGCGCCATGGTAGGTAGCTCGACTGATCGCGGCACGGGGTGCTCGGGT